>BQNB010202928.1:0-10800 GCA_026074375.1 Tanacetum coccineum
GACCAACCAGTATTACTAAACTGATCGTCAGATCATTGTATGTTGCAGTGACGCAAGTTTGTAACATGAACATAAATTACAATGTTTTAGAATCTGAAAATAGACACTCTCAACCATTTTCTTGTGACACGAGATACTTACAAATGGGTGTATACAGGTTGTGATTAATCTTAAACGGGTCGAACAAACTTACCTAATAGGGGAGTAGGTCTAACAGGGTAAATGTTGCTGAGAGTCTGGTTTGTATTCCAAGGTCTAGGTTATTTTATTAGTTGTACTATTTATAAGAAAATTTGTAAATGGAGAAAACTGTTTGCGGGTTAACCCGACCCGTACAAATGACGTGTTTCAAGTGAACGTGCTTGACCCTTTGCACAGTTGACTGACCCGCTCATCTTGCCACCTGTAATTCAAGGTTTGTTCAATGTATGTCCGTACTAATCAATTTATCTTCTCGTAATCAGGTCTTTGTTGGGGCTCAATTGCATGCTACAGGAGGTGTTGTTAGGGGAGGTCGAGCTGTAGATGGTGAAGCAGATGTTGTAGCTTATTTTTGGTTGAGTTTGTGAATATGTAGTATTAATTTGGGGTGCTCGCAACTAAAGAATAAAATCGACATGCCGTTTGGTAACATGAGTTATTGTGCTTTGCATTTCGCATATCATTTACTTTGAGAAACTGTTATAAATCATTTCAAAAGGTTGTTACTTATGTTTGCAGGATGCATGAGGGACCAGTTACATGTTTTATCGTTAAGACAGGTTGCTTATTAGTAGCAGAAAATCGTATAGCTAAGAGGAACGACTTACTTCACAACAGAAATTTACAAATCTATCAGAAACTGCTGCAACATTGTTCTCTTACCTTTCTGTATGATCTAAAGTTAAAGAGTGTTATCTACTAGGGTCAACATGGCAAGACTGATATCTTTCTTTCATCTTTGAATTCTGATGAATGGCGTTGGAATCAATAATTTCTATGGAAAAATATCTGATAATTGAGGTTCTGAGGACCTTGGCGACGTGTTAACTGTCCAGATGGTTATTGGGAAGCTGAAGATGTTCGAATCAGGATGTGCATATTCAAACTTAGGCAAATACATTCTATTTCAGCTCACTGATATTGTCAAGGTCACACTTCTTCAACCTTTCTAGTTTTCTTGATGCTACTAGTATAATTAAGATAACCGTAAAACACTTAACTGGAGATAATATTGTGTGTGGTTTTGTTTCTACTTAACTGGAGATAATGCTACTAGTTAAATATTTTTTGATTTGTTTATTATTTTTGTGTTATTTAAAAGAATATGTGTAAAATTTAAGTGTTATTTAAACGAGTATATCAGTTCATAACTATTTTTGGGGCATCTGTTTAGAAATATATTAAGGCATATGGATATCATGAAAAATATTAAATATGAAGATCATTAGATTTAAGGCATTTGTTTGATAAAACATAAGGCATCTGTTTGTTAATTTTAGGGCATTTATTTGAAATGATCTATGGCATATATTTAGTTAGGGTTATTATACAAAGAAGTTACTATACTTTCCCAAAAAGTTCGCCTAAGTTATCAAACTTTCATTTTGTTCACTTAGGTTACTAAACTTATGAAACATGACATTTGGGGTTACTCAACTTTGCAAAAATATACGTAAACATCATTGAACTTGTAAAAACATGACATTTATGTTACTTAACTTACCTAAAAATATACGTCCAGGTTGCTCGGATTAACATTGAAATTATAGGGGTGCATGTTTATCAAAAGTTTAGTAACCTAAGTGAACAAAATGAAAATTGAGTAACTTAGGCGAACTTTTTGGGAAAGTATAGTAACTTTTTTGTCTATTAACCCTACAATAAATAAAGTATGGGTTTTGTTTTTCCAAAAGGGGAGACATGCATGACACATCTCAACAACCATCACATGCTACTTGTACTTTTATCTCATATATAAGAAGTTTATGTAACAGTAGATAGACATCGATTTTAAACAAACACAAAATAATACAATGTATTATAGTTGATAGGATCATCCTCACATGAAGTATAAGCCTAGCTTTAATTCATGAGAGTTTTATTTGTCATTCAATCGGGATAGTGTTCCGTAACTATCCCTTGTAAATCTTTGATTTATTTCTAATAAGATTTATAAACATTGAAAAGTACAAATTGTGGTATTAGTTGTCTAATAGGTATTGTGTAAAATTTGTTCTTAATTTCTTATATTGTTCATGTTTTACAAAAATTTTAGGACCAACATTGACCATAAAATACGAGATGTTACAATACATATCTATTATTATGTTTTTTTCTCCCAAATTATTATTTTGCGTCTGATATGAATAAAGCTGCTAAAACACAAATCAACGCCGGGTCAACGCTTTTTGAAAGTTTGTTGGTTTTGGCGGGAAAAAGCGTTACTAGTTCTTTTCCCTAATCCTCCTCTATGAATAGCCATCTAGTCTTTCATTTCAATTCATTCAGAATTTGTAACAATTTCTCTCTCTAGTTTCTCACTTTAGTTGTAATTTTCTTTTGATAACACTCAATCCATAATCAATTCACAATCATTTGGTTATCATTGTTTGTCGTGTGAGTTCTTCGTTACTAGTTAATTGGAATTCTAAGTTTGTTGTTGTCAATTGGTATCAGAGCTACGTCTTGTTACCTAGCTCCTATTAATGGCGGTTTTTCTGTTAGAAGTTTGTTAATTTGTTACAAATTCGGTTACAAATCTGTTAATCAGTTACATCACCACACACACTCTTGATCTTTGATCACCACTGTATAAACATCAATTCTGGTCATTCTAGACCGTTTTCCTAATCCAAAACACGTTCTTGATTGATCCATTTCCATTTCATAAACACGTTAGTTAGGATTGTACAGTGGATTGTAGTATAGTACTTTGTGTGGTGTAACAGTGGGATTTGTGATTCCTGTTTTGATCTCATGGCTCCTAATACACATACCAATGGTGGTTTGGATGAAGCTATGAATGCACAAATAGCGGAACGATTTGATACACAAATGAATAAAGCAATAGAAACTTTAGCCGCTAGAATGCAAGAAATGATTAATGCAGTTGTGGCCAATACTTTAGGGAACATGAATTTGGGAAATAATATAATGCATGATAAAGGAACAAGTGGAGTTCCTCAGTCTTCCCAGTTCACAAGAATGACCAAAATTGAATTCCCAAAGTTTGGTAGAGATGATGTGAGGGGTTGGATGTATAAGTGTGAACAATTTTTTCTGGTTGATAATGTGGCTGACAATCTTAAGGTACACCTTGCTTCTTTACACCTTTTTGATGTTGCTAGTATGTGACTTAGACAATACCTCAGGGCAAATGAAGTAGATGTACCTTGGGATACTTACAAAAGGGCCATTTTACAAAGATTTAGGAATGCCTTTGATGACCCTTTAGCTGAACTCAAAAACATAAGGCAAGTAACCACTATTGAGGACTATCAAAATGCTTTTGACAAACTGGTTAGTAGGGTGGATTTGCCTGAAGGTCAACTCATAAGTTTTTACCTGGCTGGGCTTTAAACTGAGATTGAATTAGCTATAAGAATGTTTAGGCCTCAATTACTGTCAAAAGCATATCATTTGTCTAAGGTTTAAGAGGCTACTATCAAGGCCAATAAGCAGAGGTATAGAACACCTTTTTTCCTACACCAAAGTTTATCACCAATCCTAACACCTATACTCCTCAAAGTAGTATAGTTGTTAAGCAACTTCCTGTGCCAAACACTCCTTTAGCAGCTAAAAGTGCCTTTTACAACCTTTATCCTAAAAGACAGTTGTCTCAAAAGGAGTTTCAGGAAAGAAGAGCTAAGAACTTATGCTTCTATTGTGATCAAAAGTATGTTCCAAGGCATAAGTGTAGTGGTCAAATGTTTGCTTGGGAAGTTTTGGTTGATAATGGTAATGATTTAACTGAAGATGAGTATTTGTTATCCGAATACACTAAGGGCCCAAGACAAGAGGAAACCGAGGAGTTGATTGAATATACACCCCAAATTTCATTACATGCTTTGTCAGGGGCACCTCATTTTCAAACAATGAGGGTTTGTGGACATGTTGGCAAGTATAAGATCCATATCCTTATAGACTCAGGTAGCACTCATAATTTTGTGGACACCACTACTACTAAAAGAATGGGGTGTAAAATCTCAGCTATTGTGCCTTTACAAGTGGATGTGGCTGATGGGAATAAGACTTTAAGCACTTTAGTTTGCAAACAATTTACTTGGCAATTACAATCAGAAACTTTTGTGAGTGATGTTATATCGGTGCCCTTGGGGGGTTGTGAGATGGTTCTAGGAGTCCAATGGTTGGCTACTTTAGGTAACATCCAATGGAACTTTAGTGAACTAAGGATGGCTTTTGGGTATAAAGGCAAGACAATTATACTTAGAGGAACACAAAAGTCTAGCTTACAGTAGATGCAAGGGAGGAAAATAGCACCACCAGTGGCTGAGTTGTCCTCAATGATGTTGTGTGTCTATCCTCTTCCTGTTTTGTCAATGCTTCATGCTCAAGAGAGTGCTCAAGTCCCTGCAATTACTGGCCTAATTGAAGAATATGATGATGTATTTGCTGTCCCTACTAGCTTACCTCCTGAAAGATGTTATGATCATAAAATTCTACTAAGAGAGGGAGCATTGCCAGTACATATAAGGCCTTACAGACATCCCCTAACTCAAAAAGATGTTATTGAAAACATGGTCAAATAATTGTTGGACTCAGGAGTTATTAGAGAAAGCCAGAGCTCATTTGCTTCTCCCGTGGTGATGGTTAAGAAAAAGGATGGGAGTTTGGAGAATGTGTATTGATTATAGGCAGTTGAATGCTCTAACCATCAAGGACAAATTCCCAATTCCACTTATTGAAGAGCTAATTGATGAACTACAAGGTTCTGAGTATTTCACAAAGCTGGATCTCAGGTCTGGCTACCATCAAATAAGAATGTGTCCTGATGATGTGGCTAAAACATCTTTCAAGACACATGTGGGTCACTATGAATTCCTAGTGATGCCTTTTGGTTTAACCAATGCCCCTTCTACTTTCTAAGCTTTGATGAATTTTGTGTTCAAGAATTACTTAAGAAAGTTTATACTAGTCTTATTTGATGACATTTTGGTCTACAACAAGGACTTGCAGAGCCATTATAGATACCTCAAAGTGGTACTCTCTACTCTCTTTGTAAACACTCTAAATGTGTTTTTGCAGCACAAAAGGTTGAGTATTTAGGCCACATTATCACTAAGGAAGGGGTGTCCACTGATCCTAGTAAGATTGAGGCAATGAAATAGTGGTCTGCACCTAAAACACTCAAGCAATTGAAAAGATTTTTGGGATTAACAGGGTATTACAGAAGATTCATCAAAGGATATGCCATTATCAGCCATTCCCTTACTCAATTACTGAAGAAGAATTCATTCCAATTGAGTAATACAACTCAAGTGGCCTTTGAAGAACTCAAAGAAGCTATGATCCAAGCACTAGTGTTGAAGTTACCAAATTTTGAGGAGTTTGTTATTGAAACTGATGCTTCAAGAGGAGGAATTGGAGTTTTACTACAACAAGGGGGACATCCAGTAGCCTATTATAGTAAAACATTAGCTCCTAGACATCAAGCTTTATCAACATATGAGAATGAGCTATTGGCAGTCATACAAGCACTAGACAAATAGAGAGGGTACTTATTAGGCAGACACTTCAAAATTAAAACTGACCATTTTAGTTTAAAGTATTTGTTGGATTAAAGAATTACTACTCCCTCACAGATGAAATGGTTACCCAAGTTAATGGGCTTTGACTATGAGATTCTGTATAAAAAAGGGAGTGAGAACTATGCAGCTGATGCTTTATCCAGAGTTCCTACTAGTAGTCAAATCCTACAAATGATCTTGGCTACTGTTACCACTGATTGGTTGTCAAGAATAGTGAATAGTTAGGAAGTTGATCCAGTTATACAAACTATCATTCAAAGGATAAAAAAGGAACTTGTGAAACATTATTCTTGGACTCATGATCAGCTTAGAAGAAGAGACAAATTAGTTGTGGGAAATGATCAAGAGCTCAGAAAAGATCTTTTGGTGCATTTCCATGCTGATTCTGTAGGTGGTCATTCAGGCAGTACAGCTACAACCAACAGGATCAATGGAATATGTTATTGGAAGAAAATGAGACAAGATGTTAAGACCTTTATGGCATTATGTTCAGTCTGTCAAAGAAGTAAACCTGGTCTAGCTGCTTATCCTGGTTTACTTCAGCCATTACCAGTGACTGATTTAATTTGGACAGAGATATCCATGGACTTTATTAAAGGGCTGCCACTATCCAATGGGAAGTCAATTATTTTAGTAGTGGTGGATAGGCTAAGTAAGTATAGTTACTTCATTGCTCTTAGTCATCCATACACAGCTATTCAGGTTGCCAATGCTTTCATGGATCATGTTTACAAGCTTCATGGACTACCACAAATCATAGTAAGCGATAGGGACAAAGTTTTCCTGAGCTTGTTTTGGAAAGAATTATTCAAGGTTTTACATGTCAGCCAACATTACTCAATTGATTATCACCCTCAGAGTGATGGGCAGACTGAAGTTGTTAATAGATGCTTAAAGACTTATTTGAGGTGTATGACAGGAGAGAAACCAAAGGAGTGGTCAAAGTGGTTGTCTTTAGCTGAATATTGGTACAACACCAACTTCCATACTTCTATCCAAACAACCCCTTATGAGGCAGTTTATGGACAACCACCACCAAGCCTAATTGCTTACATTCAAGGTCAAAGTTTGGTGGTTAAAGTGGATAGATCTCTCAGTGCTAGAGAAGCTATGGTACAGTTGTTGAAGTTTCATTTGTAGAGAACTCAGCAAAAAATGAAGGTTCAGGCTGACAAAGGCAGGACTGACAAAGTTTTTGAAGTTGGTCAATATGTCTAATTAAAGTTGCAGCCTCACAAGCAAGTGACCATGAGACAAGGCAAGTATATCCCAAGTACTATGGTCCTTTTCATATCCTTGATAAAGTAGGACAAGTGGCTTACAAGTTGTTGTTACCTTCCACTTCTCAAATCCATCCTGTTTTTCATGTCTCTCAATTGAAGTTGTACAAAGGTCCTTTACCAAATGCCACAACCACACTACCAGTTTGTGATGCGCAAGGGGAGTTACTACAACAACCAGTGAAGGTGTTGGATAGAAGGTTAGGTAAAGTGGGTAATTCTGCAGCAGTCTATGTATTGATCCAATGGTCTAATGGTTTCGAAGCTGATGCAACTTGGGAACTGCATAGCGACATGATGAAACGTTTTCCTGCCTTTCCCTATAAATTCTTGAGGACAAGAATTTTGTGAAGGGAGGGGTATTGATATGAATAAAGCTGTTAAAACACAAGTCAACGCCGGGTCAACGCTTTTTGAAAGTTTGTTGGTTTTGGCGGGAAAAACCGTTACTATTTCTTTTCCCTAATCCTCCTCTATAAATAGCCATCTAGTCTTTCATTTCAATTCATTCAGAATTTGTAACAATTTCTCTCTCTAGTTTCTCACTTTAGTTGTAATTTTCTTTGTATTTTTTTAGAACGGCTTGTTAGTTGTTAGTGGTTTACGTTCAGCAGTGACATCCAATTGGGCAGTATGTTGTATCCTGAACCCGCCTGTACTTCCTTCTATTCCGCCTGAAGGGGTAAAAGTCCCGGGTGGGACTTGAACTCGAGACCTCCCCTAGCCAAACATCCCCTCTCCAAGCCCCTAAGAAATCTTGGTGGCGAACTGAGCTAGCCCAGCTGGTTTGTAATTTTCTTTGTATAACACTCAATCCATAATCAATTCACAATCATTTGGTTATCATTGTTTGTTGTGTGAGTTCTTCAATACTAGTTAACTGGAATTCTAAGTTTGTTGCTATCAGCGACATATCTGGTAGCTGCTAGTTTGGAAATTAAGAAGGGTAAAGATGGTGGGTACTAGTTTAAGAGGGTGGATGAAATAAGTATTAACGACAAGAACGAATCTCGAAGGTGTAGCATTTTGAATATTCATCTTAATCAGTTGAAAATTATTTCATATTCAAACCATGTTCTTATCTCCATCAGTACCAAAAAAAGAATAATTGGGTACATAAATCAACTATGAATGTTGTTGATTATTAGCTTCATGGTTTGACCATTAAGTTATGGAATATTCAGATAAAGTATGGAGTAGTTTAGATTCGGAAAGGGAATCATTAATGAACTAAGGAACACGCTAATTCGCGCATACACAACTGTGCGATTATTACGATTAAAATCACTCCTTATTTTGATTTTTGGAGTTTAAGATTATAAATCGTACTACCCAATTGTTTGGTTAAGGGATATAGGAATGAAGGTATGAAAGTATGGTTATAGAATCATGGTACTGGTGTAGATATATACCATTGAGAGGTAATGAGTAAGGATTAAATGAGAAAAATAATTAAAATGAAAAGGATAAGAAAAAATTACAATCACACAATCCAGATACTAATTTATAAAAGTGGATGCATCTTCACTCCTTTCCTTACCAATTTAAAATGTGTGGCTAAAATTACTTCTCATCTTTCTCATTTTATTTATTCGTCTTACCGGATCCTTACTCGAGGGGTAATCCTTGTGAGACGGTTTTTTCTTTTCTTTTTCAACCACAAATTATTATTAACTTATACATTTATTTTTAATTTTACCATTTTATCGTTCTTTTTTATTATATTTCTCTTAAACCTGTAGTGATTCACTAAATACATCAAACAACGATTTCTAAACAATAATACATATTTTCATTCCATCTGACCATCAAATTCATATTCATAGTGATTCATATATGCATACCAAACACACCCTAACTAAGACCACAGGGTGCAACAACGTAACCCGTGTGTTAATCCTACGTGGCTCGGCGTTGGAGTGCGAAACTGCACTGGGTAAGCTTGTTGGGTGCACCTCGTTGCCTGCTCGTTGGTTAACCAATGAGCGTTGGTTGCAATTTATTTTATTTTATTTTTTATTCAAAATTTAAATCCAACGGCTAATTTTGAGTAAAAATTTTACTATTTTTTACAAATTTTTCAATTTTTTTTTCATCCTCACTTTAACTTTAACTATATATACTCCTTTATCTCATAATTTTTAACACACACAAAATAAATACTTCACATTCAAATCATATATAAAAACAATGTCTCAACCTCCCCATCCAAATGATATTTGATTCAATTTATACCCCGAGATGCCTCAAAACCCAAAGTCATCATCTTCTTCAAATCCCGCAACACCTTCATCTCAACATTCAATCTCGTCCTCACAATATGCCGCGTTTGGTACCCAATATAACTTGTCGAATATGACACAAGAACAATGGAATCAACAACAATACGAACAACAACTACTTCAACAACGATTTCAACATCTTCAACAAAACCCACCACAATATTATCAAACTCCACCACCGTCATAACAACAAAACCTAACTGAGCCACCACCGGTATACTCGCAAAAAAAATGGGCAAGAAAAGACCCGCAAAAGTAGTTCGAGACTCGTCATCTGAAACTCAAGGCAAAAAACTTCAACGTTGGACAAGCCAAGAGGAGGAACTACTAGTTACGTGTTACATTGCGGTTTCCGAGGATCCATATATCGAAAGAGACCAAAAGATGGAATGCTTTTGGGGAAAGGTTCTTTCGACATACAACTCTAAGGCTCCATTCGATCGTACCAAAGATATGCTTACGTCGAAGTGGGCGACGTTTAATACAAATTTTCAAAAGTTTAGTGCTATACACAAACGCGCACAACATTTGTGTAAAAGTGGTGAAAATGAGATGGATGTTTTGAAGCACGCAATTTTTTAAGGATGAGCATAAAGGAAGATTGTTTAGTCAAGAGTCGTCGTGGGATATACTGCGCGTCCCCCAAGTGGGATGCGCCCGAGCCAGTTATGATTTCAATGTTTAACATCGAGGGCACGTCGGGAGAAAACGCCGGAGGAAACATCCAGCTATTCAGCGAACACAAGAGACCACGTCCCCCGGGAGCACGTGCAGCAAAAAAGACGAAATCTGAGAGCACGTGTGGCAAAAAAAGACAAAATCCGAGAGCTCAGCGGGTACCACGGGGAGTCAAACGTTGGTGTTTGCGGAAACGATGTCTAACGAGTTGCGTCTCAAACAAGAATCGCAACAAGAGAATGACCAAACTGTGATTAAGGTGTTGTTTGTTTATTAAGAGGCTCTCAATTTGAATCTGATTCACACATCTGAATCTGAATATTTGGTAGAAAAGTCTGAATCTGATTTCCATCGTAATCTGAATAAGTGGTTGAGACATCTGAATCTGAATGAAACAAAACTGTTTGTTTTTGTAAAACTGTGTAGATGTGTTAAACTATAGTTTTAACAATTTAAATATAAAACGGTTCCATTCGCACAAGAAATAAACTTCATTAAATAAATAAAAACAAATTTTATAATATAATCAATTTAAAGTTTGAATTGAACTTCTTACAACGATTAACTAAATGAGTCGCGTTAGAATTGAGATGTATGAGTCTGAAACCGTACCCTTCCATTTGAACAAAATATGAGTTGACACATATAATATTATACACTCTTTATCTAACAAAACACATGCAATGATTCTATTTAATACTTTTAATACAAAAGACAAAAGTGAAACAAGAAAAAAAAAATCAAGAAATGAAAAAAAACATAATAAAGTAGAAAAAAATAAAAACAAAAAAGGTAAGAAAAAAAGACATT
>BQNB010202929.1:0-10800 GCA_026074375.1 Tanacetum coccineum
AGGGAAATGCAGATATGCTCCCTGTGGTTTGCTCAGATTGCATGATTAGTCCCTAGATTTGCGAAAGTGCAGGCGGCCTCCCTGTGGGAAACTTTCGTTGCACTTTTAGTCCCTCGCCAAAGTTGAATGACTAATTTGCCATCAACTTCTTCTTCTCTTTCACTAATTCATACAACTCCAAATGAACCACCACAATCTTTTTTTTGGATTAATTTTTTTTCATTAATTTCCAGATTTAAAATGTCAATTTTTTTTCCACAATTAAATTCATGTATCATCGCTAATACTAAACTATATATAATCGCTCACCGCCTAGACCCTCTATCATCTGTCCTAGATTTCATTGTCACGCCCTTTCTATAATGGTATATTTACTTGTTCCTGCACCGTACCCATCATTCAGTTTGCCATCAATTCATTTTGTTCCGTCGGTAGGTTTGATGATACAAATTCTTTGTGTTGATGCAAAAGTTAGGCTGGATCTGATTTGGCCCGAATAGGTAGTTATTCAGGCTGAGGAACCATATTCCTGCACCAAGTGAATTTCGTTGAGGACTCTTGTACAAGGAATAAAGAACTTATCGTGGGAGTGGATCCCACGATTAGCCTCCGGCGTGAGAGTAAGTATATGGTTCTTGGAGAGTAATCGAGTATGATTAGGGTTTTTTAGTGATACCTCATTGATGATGATTGTTGATCCTTTTATAGGCCTCATTCTCATTAGGGTTTCCCTACAATTCGGCCTAAGCCTTATCCGACAAAATCGTGATTTGACATTATCTTGGCCTATTTAAACTAGCAGAGTATATCCCCTACTTAATTTAGGATTATCCTTCCCTGAAATAGCGCATAAATCAGTTGCATGCAGAATACAACTGTTGGAGACCGTGCCATGAAATCCGCGTTCCGGACAGGTGTCCGTGACCGCGATCGTGACACACTAGCGGGTCCGCGACCGTGACACACTAGCGGGTCCGCGACCGTGACACACTAGCGGGTCCGCGACCCGTGACCGCGATACAGGTTAAGCCCATAAAGAAGTATGGGCCGTGCCCGGTCCGTACTATACGTCGTCATGTCCCCCCAGTCTAGTAGGCGTGGCCGTGGCCAAGAGGTCGCGGCTACTAGACTAAAGGTGAAGAACGAACGCGTCGTACCGTAACCGTCACATGGACTGCCCCCTAAAATTCAGGACACTCTATCGGAAAACGTAGATAACTGACAAAGGATGAGACGTGTGGGCCCAGAGCTGTTTGAACTTCCCCCAAATCCCAACCTTTCAAAAAAAAGTAGGAGACACGCGTCAATCATCTAAATAGGCACAAATATCGAGGCTGTAGTATAAATAGGTCAAGCAATCATTGTTGAAACTTCCACAGTTATCTAATAATTCTGCCATTTTCGCACACACAGCCGCACAAGCTCTTAAATCCTTGGATTCTTGTTACCACAGGTTAGTACCCCACGCCTTTTTAGCAAACTAGGTAAAAATGGGTAGAGACACCATACAACTCGAGGACGTTGTGTCAACCATATCTCAAGAGTATCTTTTAGAGTTCTCATCAGAGTACTACATACCGAAAAACCTGCCCCCAGAGCTGCCTGGTCCCGGGGATCACATCGTTGACTTCCCAGAGGGCAAGGTAGGTGTTTATATAAAAAAAATTGAGTTTAAAATTTTGCATTCCCCATCTCGCAATTTCTCTTCGACATCCTTAGATACTACTGATGTGTGTTAAAACACACATCATTTGTACCCTGGAAAATGCTAATAAAATGACTAAAAATGCTAAAATATGGATAATTATCTTGCAAATATGTTTGTTTGGTATTTTTATGTCTTGCAGGTAAAAGGATTGAAAACGGTGCAAAAACAAGAATTATCAGGCTTAATTTGGTCAAGTCTAATTATTACTCAAGTTATGATGAAGTCGTGAAAAGTCCCCGAGCATACCAATAGAAAGAGCGCGAGAAAACGAGTCCAACGATGCCTGCGGATCTTATTGGGCCATCCCATAACCCACTTAATAGGCCGGGATTAGCACACTATTGCATAAGACAATAATAAGTCCAAAAGCCCAATACATAATGAATAAAATCTGTTACTTTGTAGTATGTGACGTGTGGTCATGTGCTTTTGAAATTAAATAGAAAAAGGATCACGTGAGGTAGCCAAATTATATATATCTCAAAAATTCATTTCATTCAAAGGGATCCAACGGACACAACATTGCGTATGAATTAAGCTGTTCAAAAAGGACACGTGGCGCAAAGGGACCGGCTGGATTATTCTTGCAGAGCTTCTGAATCCGTGTGACGTTAAATTCAGCACCAATGATGGCTGATGATGGGATAATGATTTGTACAATTTTACAAAACTAGATCCTCACACCCCCTTTATAAACCATCCGCTCCCCTCAATTTAAAGAGCTAGTCTTTATTTTTTTTATTTTATTTTTAGTTTTAGACTTAGTTTTTAGCTTATTTTAGATTTGTTATAGCTTATTTCAGTTTTATTGCTTATTGTACTTAGCTTTTGTCACAAGCTTATTAATAAGATGTAATAAAAATGGTTTGTAGTTGATTAAAGATTTTGGGTTTTGTTCAGTTCAATTTCTTTTTGTTAGCTTATATAATAAGCTGTGGTTTCGAGCTTATTTTCACGGCTTATTATTATCAAAAGCTTTTAAAAAGTTTAGAAAATGACTCCTATAAGCCTTTAAAGCTCGTTCGAATCATTCTCTCTAGTTTTTAAATACTTCCCGAAATAATAAGCTAGAATAAGCTCGAGTTTAGCTTATTATTGTGCTTAATAAGTTTTTAATTGATTAGAAGCTCTTATTTTCTGCTAATAATAGTTTCTAAATAGCTTGTTCGGTTTAGAGTGGGCTCATATTGCTAGATCAAATTCTTGTGAGCTTATATGCTTATTCGAAATTGTCATTAAGAAGTTTATATGCTTATAACTTATTTAAAGTCCTAGTTGTTGTTTTCCATTACTTGTTGATTAGTTTTGAGCTTATCTAGTTTGATATGTTACTTATTAAGTTGCTTAAGTTGTAAATCTCTAAATCGATTTGCGTATTAGTAAGGTTTGGATTTTAAAGAGCTTATTGTTTTAGAGGTAGTTACTAAAATCTCGTTCGCTTATTCGATCTGTTAAAGCTTATTTTGTTTTAAGTTTTAGCTTATTAAAAATGTTTAGCTTAAAATTTCGTTCTAGCTTTTAAATCTTCTATCTTATTAACGTGGTAACTTGTACTAGTGCTTATCTCATTTTTAGAAGGCTTTTCTGGCGTGTCTAAATGCTCGTAGCTTATCAGATTATCTTATTTAGTTGCTTATTTGCTAGTTGGAACTTATCGATAAACAAAAAGAGCCATGATTGAGTTAGGATTCGTGTGACCTTGTTTTGAACTAGTATAAGTATTTAGGCTGCTTTTGGGGTTACTTTAGTTTTAATTGGGCCTGTTAGTTTATAGAATTCTTATAGCTCCACGTCTGTTATGCTTAGATTTGGGCTTGTCGTTTAATCTGTTGGGCCATCAAAGGTTAATTATAAATTGTATGAAATTGTTAACAGTTAACAGTTTATTTGTGTTTTGTGTTTTTTTTTGGTACCGGTTAACTCACGAGGTAAGAAGCTTAAGGGTTTATTTAGCTAGATAGAATTTAATTATTTTTTTTAGCTAAATAAATAGGGTTGGTGGTATTTCGTTTTTTTATTGCGGCTCTTATTCGGGTTCTAGTTTCTAATTCTCCTTTTCAATAGTGATAGTTTTATTTTATCGCTTCCATAAATATATTGAGTTATTTGATTTTTGTCATGATTAGTGTGAATTTTTATTGTCATTAAATCTATGTTTGTTCTAAATTGAAATTCGTTATAAAGTAGTTTGAGTAAATTACGTGTGTTTGCTAAGGTGGTTAGTGATTTGGGAATTTAAGTGTGGTTTTAAAAAGGTTTAATTTTAAAAAATTAATAGTCATTAGAATTTTCCAATTTACATACCGTCATTTACTTTTAATGCAATTTAAATACTTGTCATTTATTTTAAAAAAGCATTTTACTTTTCAAATAAAAAGTAGGTGACACGCGTCAATCATCTAACTAGGCACGAATATCGAAGCTGTAGTATAAATAGGGCAAGCAATCACTGTTGAAACTTCCACAGTTATCTAATTATTCCGCCATTTTCGCACACACAGACGCACAAGCTCTTAAATCCTCGGATTCTCGTTACCACAGGTTAGTACCCCACGCCTTTTTAGCAAACTAGGTAAAAATGGGTAGGGACACCATACAACTCGAGGACGCTGTGTCAACCATATCTCAAGAGTATCTTTTAGAGTTCTCATCAGAGTACTACATACCGGAAAACCTGCACCCAGAGCTGCCTGGTCCCGGGGATCACATCGTTGACTTCCCAGAGGGCAAGGTAGGCGTTTATACAAAAAAAATTGAGTTTGCAAACTTTCGCATCCCCATCTCGCAATTTCTCTTCGACATCCTTGGATACTACCAAATCCACCTTTCGCAACTATCGGTGATAGGTGCAGCGAAAGTTAGCCATTTCGAAATCAACTGCCGCGTACTAAATATAATTCCAACCGTGAACCTATTCCGTGTCTTCTACGTGTCGTCGTACAATTCGGGGTGGATGTCTTTTAGCAAAAGACCAGGAAAAAATACCCCACAATGTTATACTAAACCACTCGACTCCTTAAAAAATTAGAACAACCGCTTCTTCTGGGTGGACGAGAAGGTGTTCCCCACCGTTGTGGCCTGGCGCACGGCTGCTACAAAAGATGATAAGCCAAAGGCAAATACCTACTCCGTGGTGGATGTGGCGACACTTGACACGCACCGTACCCCAATCCAAAAACAACCGGAGGAGCTTTTATGTCTAGTGGGGTTAAGCCGGAACTTCTTCTTACGTGACGACGAGTACCCCATATTTCTAAATGACAACGACCAGGGTGGGTGTTTAATTATTTTTCTTGTTTCCCACATATATAAACGTCCATATACGCTAACGTTTACCTGTGTGTTTTGCAGAAATGGATTTGTTCAATCTTATCAAAGCCCCAAACCCCACCAAGGTCAAGACTGGGACCCGCCAACGAACTACTCATGAGGTACCGCTACTGACAGCCACCGCGAACCGCGTGATCCAAATGGTGGATGCGACTGAGCTCTCCACATCTTTGGGGATACCCTCCACCGTGGAGAGGTCCCCCCTGGACTTTTCAAATGAGGATGCTCCCCCACCAGTAACACAGGGTGCTGAAGCTAGGGTTCATGGACCGATCGCGGTAGAACAAGAGATCCCCGTGACAGATGATGCAGAGGCTACGGAGGCTGCCGTAGAACCCGACCTAGAAAAAGAAGTAATTTCCATGGGGCCTACCATTAAAAAGAGACACCGACAGAGAGATGCGAGTGAGGGAGGATCCAACGCACCGAACAAGGTATTAAGGAAAGACCATGATGCCGCTCGTGTTGAGCACAACGCCCGCGGGGGGAAGTCACTGGCGAATATGAGTGTAGACACAAAGCCTGCCATCCATGGTCAAGAGACACAGGAGCCTCCCGTCGCTACGCAAAGTGTCAGTGACCCGGATCCTCTTTCTTATGCCAAGCCGCAGCCTAATCCCAAGCAAGATGTCATACAGTAAGTAACTTGCACCCTGATCCTTATTATTATTCTTAAGTACAGTTATGCCGACAACATATTTTCATTGTTCGGTGGATGCAGATCTTCCAAAGAGGCAAAAGGCGCATGAAACCAAGACTTCGAGAACTCTACACCTTTTCCTTCTATTACTGGGTCCCCATGAAGCATCTACCAACCGAGATGGGGCATGCCTAATGATTGCTGCCTAGACACCCTCGAGGCCTGCCAGGATGTGATGGATCACATAGCGCCACCGGGGTATTTCTCTGAGCTGCGCCGCATGCCCAATGATGAATTTTTGAGTTAATACAATATAAACCTGGCAAAGCAAGTGGTTATGGGCTCTCAGGTGAGGTTGAGATTCGAGCAGGAGGCCAAACTATTGAAGAAATCCGTGGCTTAGGTAGCACGCCGTGACCAAAGGATAGCGACCAGGGAGAAACATATAAAAGATTTGGAGGCCCAACTTGAAGCTGAGATTAATATGAAAAAGGTCACGAAAGTCAAGAACTCGGAAGTGACTAAGGAACTAAAGGATCTTCGAATGTGCTTTTCGGGCCTTGAAGTTGGTAACGACCAATTATCCCAGCAGGTGTCCATGCTACAGGCTCGAGTAATAGGAGAAGAGAGGATCATGGCTGATTTTGAGGTTTTCAAGAAGCATGAGGATGAGCGGGTGAATGCTCGATGCGTGGAAATGGATGCATGGTTAGACGCACTGAGCATTGATTTTGATGAGGAGCTGTACCCTCATATGTTGACAGCAATTGCCGGTCGTCGGTGGGTAATTGGGCACGGATTGCGCCTAGCTGTCATGAAATGTGCTGAGTCCACGAAATTAAGGCAAGCTTTTGCCAATGTTGTGTCTGCGGGGATAGCCAAAGGTATGAGCGAAGGGTTGAAATATGGCGTGGAGCATGGGAAAGCTGGTTTGGAATTGACAACCGTGGAGGCGTATGACCCTAAGGTCGACAGTAAATATGTCGCTACTTTTCATGATCTGAAAGACTTAAACTATCCCTTAATCGACCAGTTGGAGCAATTGAAGGATGCGCCTCTGGACGTCATCATGGCCTCCTTATATTTGGATAGCGACACTAGTGAGGATGCTCCTCAGTTTATCCGCGACCTCCGCCCAAGCTCTTCCCAGATCAAGATTCCTATGTATCCGGAGGTACATGACCCTAGGAACCCTTGGGCTTGTAAAGAGGAAATTCTACTAGAAGACGCCATTGCGGCAAACAAAAGCCGTGCCGAGAAGAAGAAGAAAAGCAGGGTGTTGTGCCGCACCCATAGGGTTGGTTCAGCCCACCATGCTAGGTCTGATGGCATTCCGGTGTCAGTACCTACCGTAGCTCCTTAGGGCTTACAAATCCTGCTAGCGGATGCTGCTACTCAGACCGAAGACGAGGAATCTCCATGGCTTCTTAGGTCCAAGTCCTTACCTCTTATGTTTAACTTAGATTGGCCATAGTACTGCCTGTGGTACTTCAGACAATATATATATATTTTTTGGTATGTAATATGCACACGGATGTCCGTGATTAACAACAGTTGTAATTTACTAACACTTTATATTTTGTGATTGCACGTATAGTGGCTTATATGCTTCATGGGAGTCTTTTCGTGTTCATCTAACATCTTAGGCACATGTAAATTAGGAAAACAGAATCCGTGGCCACAAGGGTTGCAACCCTGTTACATGGCAAGCAATTGTAATTTTTAGAAAAGGTATAATTTTTAGGCGATCGGGCGACTGATCTATTTTGAGAAGTTTTTTTTAGGCGACCGAGCGACTGATCTATTTTAAGAAGTTTTTTTTTCTAGAAAAGGTATACACTTTGAGCGGGCGGTTTATTTTGAAATTTTTTCTTTTTTTGTTGAGTTTATGTTTTAATTTGGTATGGATTTTGTGAGTGAGAGAGTATTTTGATGTGTGAGTGTTAAAAGTTGAATACTAAAATGACGCTTAGGTGACATCAAAAAGTTGTTTTTGGCATGCCATGATACCCGACGCACTTAAGCATTTGACAACTGAATGCTTAAGCTTTTGAAACTACTTTTTTAAATTAAAAAAATGATAGTCGACTACTCGTTTCTTAACCTCACTGGAAAGTTATTAAACTAATCCATTTAATAATCATTTTGGAATGAATAGTGCTTAGTTGTCTGATTGTAACACTCAATAAATAAAATTCTCAAGTTCCTTTACAATTTGAAACAAAACTTAGATAAGTAGTTAACACAAGACAGTTAACTTTTAATTAGGTCATAAACTTTTAAATGAAGTTATCTCAAACTTATCACATAAAAGAAATTATTAGGCAATAAAACATGGTTTAAACCATCACATTTGATGATGATAAGCCATTGCCTTCTCAAGTTGTGTGCAATTTGCATCAAGATCCTGGAGGAGGAATGTGTCTGTACATTTGGAAAAAAGTGATTTTTTGCTTATAGTTAATTTAGGAGCGCTTCGCAGACCAATGATCAACTCGCAAGCTAACACTCCTCGTGTATTGGTGTCTAAAAGACCGTAAAAAATTGCAAACTAAAAGAGCAAACATAAAGTCTCAGGTTGATAAAGTTGCCTTTTGTCTTCTGCATGTATCTTCATGTTCAACCTATAAAACCAACAAGTTATCAGACATACGTTACAATTTTGGAAATAATGAACGGGTCAATTTGCGTTTTGTTTAATTTCAAACAAAACGGGTAAAAAAGGTTGAAAATTGCCCAATTTTTTTTAATCATATACTGTACTATATAACACTTGTTAGACACATAAGAACTAAATTAACTGGAAAAAAAGTATTATGCATCAACCCAACCCCGTTCCAAAATGACCCGTTTTGATCTACACCAAGATTCAGATCATTGACATCAATTTAAGTGAGTGTAGTTAAATCTGAATATGCTATAAGCATCTTTAACATAACCAAAAACAAAGTGTTTGTTGTACCTCAAGTAATCTTCCTTTCTTTTTAGCATCTCTCTCTTTCTTCTTTAGATTATACTTAGAATCTGCCCTTCCCCTCTTTCTATTTACATCCACCGCCTCTTCATCGTCATCACTACCATCATCTTCATCATCTGCCATATACCATTAATATGTTATTATCCATTATTCCAATATGTAAGACATACAATTAACATTCAACATTTTCATTATGCCTTATGTGGTGCAATGAGATGGAGAATAAACAAAATTAGATAAAGACGTCAAAAAATCCAAAATACATAAGACATCGATAAGAATCTTACTATCATCATCATCATATAAGCCATATCCTTCTGTTGTACGACCATCGAAATCCTCCATCTCCAATTCCTCATCATAATCACATTCAACGAATTCTACCTGTTTAACATAAAAAGTCGAAATTCCCAGTAAACTTGATAAAAAAAGAAGATATTAAATGCTTCCATATGACATCTATATACAGATACTATGACCAACCTGTTCCTCAACTACTTCTTCTGATATCTCATGCTTATCAATAATATCTCTGATTTCGTTCCAGGTCACAGGATCCACTCCGGCTTTTAGACGTTCAATCAACTCCTTTTCAATATTCTGTACAATGATATTTCTTGTTAGAGCTGTGAAAAATGTGCATTAATATAGAACCGGAGCAAAAGCGGTTAAAAAAAGTAACCTTTTCCAGTTGAGCTGCAGTTAGTGCCTTTTCCTCTCTTCTAGATCCTACTTAATTCTTTCTATGAAGTTCATAAACCACTCCCTATCCAATATGCTATATCTATATTATTATATATAAACATATACAATGTGGGTTCCATCAAAAATTAAGATAAAGAGGTGCAATCTTGACCATCCATCTTATTTTAGAAGATCACATCATACAGCGACATGTGTCACTTCTTAATTAAAATATCACTTTTATTTTCAATTTGACATATCTTTTTATCTATTTATTTTTTTATGATCTAATTTCACAGTATTTTCTAAAATTCCGTGATCTTTAATTCAACATCCTTTTTTAAATATTTTTATTCCATCTCCAATTCCTCATCATAACCACATTCAACGAATTCTACCTGTTTAACATAAAAAGTCAAAATTCCCAGTAAACTTGATAAAAAAAGAAGATATTAAATGCTTCCATATGACATCTACATACAGATACTATGACCAACCTGTTCCTCAACTACTTCTTCTAATATCTCATGCTTATCAATAATATCTCTGATTTCGTTCGCTGCAGTTAGTGCCTTTTCCTCTCTTCTAGATTCCCTCTTAATTTCTTTTCTAGGAAGTGTCATTACCTTCTCCCTATAAAATTAAATACAGATAGAAACGATTAAGCTAGTCAAATTATACAAATACCATATACAGAAATATTAAGTATAACTATTATTTTAACCTTGTTTTAAGGACAAGCTTCCTCATGCGTATCCGCATCTGTGTCATTTTAGTCAACCTTTGCTTTGCCTTATGCACGAGGAACTTTGGCCAGTACATTTGTTAATTCAGATTACAATATACATATTACTTATTGCATTTTGAAATTCGAGTACCTCCATGTAATATTCTGAGGAAGCTAAGAAGGTTGTATACCAGATTTTGGTCAATAATTTCGAGCGCCTGTCATAATTGTGTGGCAACTTGATTCTTTCCCACATCTTGTTTGGCATATGAGATCTCTCTATGGTTTTCATATACAAGTAAAACACTCCTGCAACAAAGTAGGAATTCAAAAGCATATATTCACAGGAGGCATAAACATGTTGACATTTATCCGTTTTTATACATTTTAAACGTTTTCACCCATTTTTATTTGTTTTTATCCGTTTTTGTACGTTTTTGTCCGTTTTTATACGTTTTCATTCGTTTTTATCCGGTTTTGTATGTTTTTGTTCGTTTTGTACATTTTTTATACGTTTTCATCCGTACAAAATCGATGAAAACGTATAAAAACGTAAAAAATGTAAAGAAAAACGTTTAAAAAGGGATAAAAATGTACAAGATATAAAAAAAGGTACAAAAACGCATAAAAATGACAAAAACGTACGAAATAGACGAAATTGACATGCAAAATAATAAAATGAGCACGGTAGACTAACGGTACCAAATGGCACATTTCCTGTACCAGTATTTCCC
>BQNB010202932.1:0-10800 GCA_026074375.1 Tanacetum coccineum
AAGGTTAAAGCTATAAGGTGTGACAATGAGACAGAGTTTAAAAATTCTAAATTAATTGAACTCTGTGGGTCAAAGGGGATTAAAAGGGACTATAGTAATGCCAGAACCCCACAACAAAATAGGGTTGCTGAAATAAAAGAATAGAACCCTTATAGAGGCAACAAGAACTATGCTTGCTGACTCTAAGTTACCTACCATGTTTTGGACAGAAGCAGTTAGTACTGCTTGTTATGTTCTAAACAAGGTTTTAGTAACTAGGCCCCATAATAAAACACCCTATGAACTTTTATCTGGGAAAGTTCCAAACATTAGTCACCTTAAACCATTTGGCTGTCATGTTAACACTAGTGATCACTTGGGAAAATTTGAGGGTAAAGCAAATGAAGGTTTTCTTGTTGGGTACTCTGCTCATAGTAAAGCTTATAGAGTTTATAATTTATCCAACAAAAGGATAGAAGAAACACTGAATCTGAGATAAATCCCTAGATGCCATGGTTAAGGGGAGGATTTGGGTCCAAGGGGAGGACTGTTGTTTGTATATTATTCTTAGGATATCAGAATAGCAGCTTTAATTCTAGTAGTGAGATCCTTTTGTTTTTCTATGTATATGGTTTGTGTGGTTTTGGTCTAACATTTTGCAGGGAAATGATTCATCATGTGTGAATTGCATGGAGTCTGTGTGGCTTTATTTTGATGTGATCAATTCCTTTTGGTTGGATTTGTGTTATTACCGGTGTTACAAGAGTTTCTACTAGTGGTAATATTGGTTTCTACTGGCTGAACAATTTCTCCTGGTTGTGTTACTGGTTCCTGCTGGTAGCATTGTTCCTGCTGGTCTTGTTAATTTTTTGTTGGGTTGACTTTTCTTTAATCAAGTAACTTAACTTGAGTTTTAATATATCTCAATAATAAAGATGAGATAGGTGGGCATTTAATTGATCAAAGTGGTATCTATTTGAAGGGTTAATCACTGTTTGCCCTCATTTTTACAATTACCTTTGAGATCAAACCCTAATTTTTACAGCCCACTCTATTCCTCCATCTCCCCCTTCGAGATTGTGATTCCTACTACCCACCAGTAGCAACTCTCTTGCATTCTAACACCAGCATTGACACACAATCCTATTCCAGCTACCGTCACATCAATGGCTGCCCTAAAATATCGCGATGAGCACAATAGGATTGGATTCTTGGAGAACCCCAAAGGGAGTACCGATTATCATCAGGTTTCTACAAATGATACTGGACATAGAAACTAGGATTACCAAACCATACCATGCAGTTAGACTGACCAGCAAGATGTTTGCAAATATGAGACTAAATTTTCCTGGAGACCATATGCCATTGGTGGCTGCTATGCTTACTCTTCCTCAAGCTGTCATTGCAGCTGGTACATCAGGGGATGCAGCATCACCCAACCCTCAGCCTAATCATGCAAATGTTACACAACCTGTGCACCAATCTGCTTCTACTCATGATCATGTTTCACCATCACCAAGACAAACACCCAGACCAATACCAACTTCTCCTAGTGCTCAAGTGAATCAGCAGGGTCCTACTTCTGACCCTCATGTTGAGTCTTCTTCAAAGGCCAATGATTCCACTCATGACCCAAATGTGGCAGATGATCCCTTGGGAGGATTTACCTTTTCTTCTCAATAAAGCAAGGTTGGTGGCTCAAGGTCATAGGCAAGAGGAGGGTATTAACTATGATGTGGTATTTGCTCCAGTGGCTCGAATTGAAGCTATCAGATTATTCTTAGCATTTGCCTCATATATGGGTTTTATGGTATATCAAATGGATGTCAAGAGTGCCTTTCTCTATGGGGAAATTGATGAAGAAGTCTATGTTACTCAACCAAAAGGGTTTGAAGATCCTTTCTACCCTAAACATGTGTACAGAGTTGTAAAAGCTTTGTATGGTCTTCATCAAGCACCAAGGGCCTGGTATGCAAGATTGTCTACTTTTCTGCTAAAGCATAATTACAGAAGAGGTACTATAGACAAAACTCTTTTCATTAAGAAGAATTCCAGGGATATCATCTTAGTACAGGTCTATGTGGATGACATTATATTTGGGTCTACAAACAAGGCCTGGTGTACTGAGTTTGAGGTGTTGATGAAAGGAGAATTTGAGATGAGTGCTATGGGTGAGTTGACATTCTTCTTAGGTCTACAAGTCAAGCAACAGCCTGATGGGATTTTTATCAGCCAAGACAAGTATGTCCAGGACATGCTTAAGAGATTTGATATGGAAAGTGTGAGACCTGCAACAACACCCTATGAAGCTGCTAAGCCTAAATCCAAGGATGAACCTGATGATGCTGTTAATGTTCATCTATAACAGATTATGATAGGTTCACTTTTGTATTTGACAGCTTTCAAGGGCCAGATATTATGTTTGCCAGTGAGTGCTTGATCTAGAACACCAGTCCACCTTTGAAATTCTAATTTGAATGCAGTAAAGAGATCTTTAAGTATCTCAAAGGCTAACCCACAAACTCGTCTATGGTACCCAAGAGATTCTCCCTTTGTGTTGGAAGCTTACAGTGATATGATTATGCTGGTTCCAATGGTGATAGGAAATCCACAACTGGTGGATGCTAATTTATGGGTAGAAGATTGATATCATGGCAGTGCAAAAAGCAAACAGTAGTGGCACTTATTCCACTAAGCAGAATATGTTGATAGTGCTTTCTGTTGTGGTCAGGTACTTTGGATTCAAAAATCAAATGCTAGATTATGGGTTCTATTTTATGAAACACTAAAATTTTTATTGATAATCAAAGTACCATATGCATTGTTATAAAAAATTCCAGGTTTTTCACAAAAGAACAAAGCACATAGAGATTAGGCCACCATTTTATTAGGAGATGCAAATGAGTAATATCCTTATTCAGTGCTTAAAATTCACACAGATGATAGTGTGGTGATTTATTGACCAAAGCATTTGATGGGACCAGATTTAATTATTCTTAGTGGTTATATTGGATGTCTATTTCCATAAATCCTCTGTTTAAGGGGAGGATTTGGATTTAAGGGGAGGACTGTTATTGTATTTTTTTTAAATAGTTATTTTTTTTAGCCTTATTTTTTTTACAGATATTAGACTAGCAGCTTTAATTCTTGTAGTTAAATCTTTTATTTTTCCATGTATATGGTATGTGTGGTTTTGGTCTAATCTTTTGCAGTGAAATGATTCATGATGTGTGCATAGCTGGTGTTGTGTGCTTTTTTTTTGATGAGAAAAAAAAACAATTCCCTTCTGGTTGGATTTGTGTCATTTCTGGTGTTGCAAGAGTTTCTACTAGTGGTAAACTGGTTTCTACTGGCTGAACAATTTCTACTGGTTTGAACAATTTTATACTGGTTGTCTTTTTGGGTTTTTGCTGGTAGCGTTGTTCCTAATGTCTTGTTAATTTTTCGGTTTTTTTTTTTTTTAGTGGGGGTTTGTCTTTTTCTTTTAATCGAGTAACTTAAATTGAGTTTTATTATATTTTAATAGTTAAGCTGAGATAAGTGGCAATTTAATTGATCAAAGGGTTATCTATCTTAAATGGTTAAACAACTGTTTGCACCCGTCATTTTTACAATTACCAAACCAAACATTGAGATCAAACCTAATTTTTTACAGCCCTCTATATTCATTCACTCACCCTTCGTAATTGTGAATTACTACTTCCAACCAGTAGCAACTCTCTTGCATTCTACACAGCATTAACACACAACCCTTATTCAAATTGGTTTACCGGTTCGAATCAATGGACTTGCCTAAAATATCGTGATGTGACACAACAGGATTGGATTCTTGGAGAAACCCAAAGGGAGTATCGATTATCATCAGGTTATTGATTTTTTACTTGATTCCCACATTAGGTATGCTATTGTAAACTGGCCACTATCTATGATTCCCTAAATAACCCAATTTGGTCTACGCACACTACGTAATCTGAGTTAGTCCACAGCTATTATGGCCACTTTGATGGGCTCCTTACACAAAATTACTGAATCACTAGTGTGGGTCAATGCAGTTACTGATGAGGGGGGAATTATGGATATGCCTATAACGTGAAATTTGTCACTATTAGTCATTTGACTTCATTTTGGGTCTTCATTTCTTGTATCAGGCTGATCCGGCTTTTGATTGTCTTCATTCTTCATTCTTGTCTTGTCTTTTCCGTTTCTTGTCGGTTTTTGACTGATTTTGCTCACTTTTGTCTTTTTTATCCTTTCCTGCACATTAGACACAAAAGCACACATTTTTCTATTCTTTTGGCATTTTTTGGCTTTTATTTGGCAAAATCCCGGGTATTTTTAATATACAATTAAGCATTTATCAGTAGGTTTCTACAAATGATACTGGACATAGAAACTAGGAATACTAAACCATACCATGCATTTAGACTGACCAGCAAGATGTTTGCAAATATGAGACTGAATTTTCATGGAGACCATATGCCCTTAGTGGCTGCTATGCTTCCTCCTCCTCAAGCTGCCATTGTAGCTGGTACATCTGGGGAGGCAGCACCACCCGACCCTCAGACTGACCATGAAACTGTTACAGAACCTGTGCACCAACCTGCTTCTCCTCATGATCATGGATCAACATCACCAAGACCAACAACCACTACTCCAGCTACTCCACTGCATAAGCTAGTTTCAAACCCACCCAGTCCAATACCAACTTTTCCTAGTGCTCAAGTGAATCAGCAGGGTCCATCTTCTGACCCTCATGTTGAGTCTTCTTCAAGGGACAATGCTTCCAATACTGACCCTAATGTGGCAGATGATCCCTTGGGTGGATCTTTCTTTGCTTCTCTTTCTAGGTCCACTGTAGCTCCACCTGAAGGTACAACCTCAGGAGGTGCTGAGGACCTTCTTACTCTAACAGCTCTGTATACTTTAGTGTCTAAACAAGGGAAGAAAATTGGAAGTTTGGAATCTGAGCTTCAAGCTCACAAGCTACTGTTTAAGGATGTGATGGGGAGATTGGTAAAGAGAGTGAAGCTTTTGGAGTCAAAACTCAAAGCAAGGGGAAGGAATGTGATTTTAAGTGAATCTGACAACGAGGAAGATGAGGAACAAGATGTGGATTCTTTGATCAAGCTAGCTAAGGCATCTGCTATTGCTGCTGACACTTCTTATGTTCCTGCTGCTGCCACTCAAGCGACTGAATTTCCTCCTAGTTCCTCCATTCACACTGATTCATTTGTTCATGGAAATGACGTTCCTACTGGTACTGCTTCTGATTTCTCTGCCGATCCCTCTAACAAGGGTAAATCTCTAATGGTGGAGGAAGATCCTCCAATAAAAGAAAGGTCATTTAGACAGATGGAGGAGGACAGGTTGGGAGCAGAGGCTGCAAGGAAACTTTATGAAGAGGAACAAGCTGAATTGGCTAGAGTACAAGAGGAACTGAAGAAGAAAAGGCAAGAGGATGTGATCAATTCTGCCAAGTATTACACAGATGCTGATTGGTCAGACATCATGGGACACGTACATGCGAATCAAGGACTAACTGCTGATCTACTTGGTCCTGATGTAAATGAGGACAACTTTGCAGCGAGGATGGTAGCTCTTATTGCAGAAAGAAGAAGACAGTTTGAAGCACAGAGGTTGCAGGAGAAACGAAATAAGCCAATGACTTTTGCACAACAAAAGCACTTTATGCGAACCTTTGTCAAAAATCAGAGCTCTGCAATTTATTCAACAGGATGGACTTTGAAGTATGTGAAGACATTCACTGATGATCAACTCAAAGCTGAGTTTGATAAGATTAGGAATGCTGTTGCTGATCTGCAAGCACAGAACCTAAGAAGGTCACTTAAAAGACCAGGTGCTGATGTGGAACAACCTGAGTCTAAGAAGTCAAAATCCTCTGCAGCTCCACAGACTCCTGTTCCTGCTGCTTCACATCAATCATCTGCTGGTGTTACTACTAATGTACATCAGTCACCATTTGTTGATACTCCACCTGCTACTCCTCCACACTCACCTAAGGCTTCCTCCCACCCTGATGCTACACCTGATACATCTGTTGATCCCCCTGTTTCTAGGTCATCTGGACCTAGGACAAGAAGTCACTCATCTGCTGCTGGTATCAAGACATATAGCACCAGGAGGAAGTCTCTAGCCTAGCAACATGACATGCCATCTCTGAAGTGGATTTGACTGCTCCTGATAACTCCTTCATTCAAGTGCTATTGAATGATGACTCTGATGATTCTGATGATTCCGACCCTCTTTTTTTTGCATGCATTTACTGCTTGGGAAGTTGTTCCTACTGGCTTGGGTGATGTCAATGCTTTATACTTCACTGATAAATCTTCCAAATACTTTACTCATCTTAGAGAGATTCTGCACTTGCTTGATAGACAGGATCTGTCTAAGTTATATGGAATGGTTGTTAAGCATTATGAAGTCAACCCTCTAGCTGGTACAGGACTGATTTTGTGGGGAGATCTTCATGTTTTGTTTGAGTCTACTACTGGTGGGTTCGAAGATGTTGAGGTTTTAGAATGATCAACATGAGTGGTTAGTCGCAGCTTAATTGGTTCCATTTTCCTTTTTTCTGTGTTATGTCTAGAAACATTTGCTGGCAAGATCTTATACATGTTTTTCGATACACCATATCCTCTTTCTGTTCCCTCATGAAGAAGATGCTGAAGCATAAGTTGGAAGTGAGATAGAGGGGTAAATGAACCATGACGTAGGCTGTGCATGATTAAATTCATCAAGAATCAGCTTGCTTCTAGTGTTCCCTCTGCATAAGTCTGGTACCATGGCGTGGCTTGGTATATAACCTAAATTTCTTTTTGGTATGTATAGTTTTGATTGTTGCAAAAAAATGTTTTGCTTTGATGGTTTTTGTGAAGGTTTGTGAGTTTTGTTTTTTTGGGTGGTCAAAACAATGTCTAATATGCAACTGACTTTAAATTCCTTTTTTTTGCTCACAAGTTGTTTCATGTGATAAAATATTTTGGTGCAAATGGTTTTTATGGCACTATGTTTTCAAAGTTCTCTTTGAGGTGCAAACATCTTATGGGTATCAATCCAGGCCTTATGGCTAGAAATATTTAACCATGCTCACAATTGCCAGCCTTAGGGCGTAGAATTAATTTGAGGTTTGGGTTCAATTCCATCCCAGGTCTAGTACCAGAATGAATTGAATAGCGTGTATGGTTTGCTTAAAACCAGTAGGGTCTCTCTTAAGCATGACAATGTTTTCATGTACTAATAAGTTGAGAGGGTTTGTAATCCACCATGGATAACCCCTTTCTGGTCCCAAGGATTGTCTAGCTCAAGCAAATGGCCTATGTGTAAAGGCTATCCAAATTCTTTATGGCTTGATGACTTGGCCCCAAATCCATTATAGTAATCAACCCACTATATTTCAATTTGGAGAGGTTTGAAAGTGGTCCAATTCTTCATGCAGTCCTTTTTCTAGGACCCAATAGTTTGGCCGAAGCCCAAAGATTAATGGCTACTTGTAAAGGCTTCATCAAATCATTTACGTTCTATGATTTACCTCTACCCCTGAGTTAACACAATGAGAGACACCATGGGATTGGGATGAGAATCGTATAACTCCTGAAATTGATGATGTTTCTGCGTGGTCCAAAGTTTGGTTGCTGCTTAAAGATTGAAGAATAAAGATTTTTAAAAAGTCAATCATTTTGGCTGCGCTGTTTTTTGTTGCTGGTTCAATTTCCTCTAAAGCTTTCAATCTGAAGATCTTCTAATACTTGGAAGTTTAACTATGTCAAATTCTAGTTTTAAAGGGGAGGTTGTTAGGTATAATTTGATTATTAGTTCCTGCTAAGGTAGGTAATGTAGTTCCTACGGTATAGTAATTAGCTACTGTTATATGAAGTTCCTACGGGCAGTATATATTCCTGCGGTAAATTATTATCCCTGGTAGAGTAACGTAGTGACTCCCAGATAAGTTCTAGTATGGATAGACATGAGAAGTAATAGATAGACTCATGCAAACGTAATTCTAGGAGAATTAGTTTAGGGTTTCATATCTATAAATGAAACCACGCGGTTTAGGTTTGAGAGATAGATTGAACAATCAAGAAACAGTTTTACGTTTAATAGAAAAGATCCATAGAGGATCAAAGTATTGTTTTTAGTAATTCTTCTTTAGCACTATTGTTTATTTTCCGCGTGAACAATAGATTGTGTTGTTAGAGTCTCTCACAGAGTTACTTTTGATTACATTAGTGCTCTATATTCAACACAGGCTTAAAAGATCTATCTAGGGCTGAGACCAATAGAAATTTCACAAAACTCGTGAAGACAAAGAGCTCGAAAAAGTCATTGCTTTGGAAAATAATATAAATATTTTGGATGGTATTGTATATAAAACTGGTCAATCAATTCAAATAATTAATATGCTTAATCGTAATTGTAAAACGAGTTTTGTAAAACCTAAGTTCCTCAAGAAAGCTTAAATAGTGAATCCTCGTTTGTATGATATAGGTTGCTATAATGATAATCTTGCTTTAATGTTAGCTCCTGAATCTAATGAAACGATTCGTCTTACCCACGAAAGTTGATCAAAACTAAGTGATTTAATCAAACCTTTTAATTATAAAAACTTGAATAATCTTTATGAGAGTGTTCGTATCACACAACATGAAAAGTCTCTGAACAAAGATATTTTGTGAAGAAGGTCAAAATACGTCATACTATCTGTCCCCAAGATGGAAAATCTAAAGAGTTTTTAATAAACAAACAACTTTGTTTCAAAAACGGATGGATGAATTTATTCCGTGGGATCAAAAGTGTAAAAGCTCTAAAGAACTTTTCAAAATTAAAACTAGTGTTGACACAATTTTTGATAGAGTGGAACGTTGCAAACAAACAATTGCTAAAAGGACATATTTCGGTCATATAGATCCGTTCATTCAAAATACAATCGAAGGAAATTTTTGTCCCCAAATTTCGAAAAAATCAATGTGATTTTAGAAAAATTTTCCATTTTGTTTGAAGAGAGGAAATGGTTATTGATTGGAGAAGACTTTGAATTTCTCTTGAACATGAAGTAAACTCTCTTAAATCTCAACTGGAAACTCAAAAAACACAGTTTTTGAGTGAAATCGACCGACTTTCCAGGGAATATTATTACGCTGATCACATGAATGCTATACTTGGTGTATATATAACCCTTGATGAATTCACTGACTTACAATGTGATTATGTGGACCAAGTAGTTAAATGTGAACGTCTTAAAAAAGAGCTTTTAAAAAGAACGAAAAATGTCAATAACAAATCTTTTAATGAATTGTCAAAAGATTTTCTAATCTTGAACATCATTCATTAATCTTAAACTCGCTTACAGCAAAACGTCCAGAAAACTTAGTTTAAGGACAATTGTTTGAAAACAAAAAAGGTAATCAACTTCATTTTGAGAATTAAATGTCAAATATTTTGAAATTCAAGATCTGAAAGCTCACACAAGACAATGACAGTGCTAATAAGTGCAGATTGAAGAAACTTATAGAATAATGAAAGAAAGGAATATTTGAGACTTTGAAAAATCATCGGTGATTCGATAACCGAATGCTTTTAAAAGTCAAAGACAATCAATTTTAGGTAAACCGGCTACTTTTTCAGATTCACTTGCAAAGAAAGATTTTTCAATGTCAAAGTCGGAAGCCATAATAATGTATCCAATGATTTTTCAAAACCAGTCACTGTACCAATTTTGCCTCAGAATATGAAGTCAATTTTAAAGAACACATATGTGATTGCTCTAGGAATGTATAAAGTGCACACAAAGCCTAATCAAACTAGAACACCATAGTTGCCTCAAGACATTAGGAAAACTAACAAACGTGTGTCTTTCTCTACAGGAGTAATTCTCACTACTAGTGTTAGCAGACCACAGCTTAAAAGCAATCGATTAGAAGATAGAGTCATGCATAACAATAGTGAAGGGAAGAAACAACAAGTAAAAGACCACCGCATGAATTTTAAGTTTTCTAATAATAAAACGTTTGTAACCGCATGTAATGACAGTTTGAATGCTAAGACCTCGAATGTAAACTTTGTTGTGTTACTTGTAGAAAATGTGTGTTGAATGACAATCATGATATATGTGTTCTTCAATATATTAATGGCGTGAATTCTATGACTAAACAGCCAATTGCTGTGCCTATTAGTACTAGAGAACCCAAGCGAACTGCGAACCAATCTGTTGCAACATCCCTTAAGAAAACAGTTGCCATAGAATCCACTACCAAGAAACCTAGAAGCATAATTAGGAAGCTATATGAGCAAGTTAGTAAGACATGTAGTTGGTGGTATCCTAAGTTTACACCATCTGGATACAAATGAAAACCTAAGTCCCCAATAGGAAATGTCAACACAAATGTTAGTATGCCTTTAAGAAATGAATCTAGAACTGCTAATATTTTGGAAACTATGACTCCTAGGTGCTCCACTATATCCAATACTCCATTGTATTCTAATTCCTTTGCAGCTCATAGAGATAATTCTGTTCATCATCGACTCTGGGTGCTCAAAGTACATGACGAGAAATCTCAAGCTTCTAAGTAATTTTGTGGAGAAATTTCTGGGTACGGTGAAGTTTGGAAATGATCAAATTGCACCGATTCTTGGTTATGGAGATCTAGTTCAGGGAAATATCACTATCAAAAGGGTTTATTACGTCAAAGGACTGAATCATAATTTATTCTCTATTGGTCAATTCTGATGCGGATTTAAAAGTTGCTTTTCGGAAGTCTACATGTTATATTCGTGATTTAAAGGGAAATGATATTCTCACAGGTT
>BQNB010202934.1:0-10800 GCA_026074375.1 Tanacetum coccineum
GATTATGCCACTAGCCGTTGTTTTCACGTAATACCGTTTTTACCACCAAAATTTCAAAAAAATGAAAAAAAATTAAAATTTTCAAAAATAAAATAAGTGTTTTCTCACAATTTTGACTTTCCTATTGGGTAGAATAAGAATAAATTTTGACCCGATCGAAAGTGTTGAGCTCTAGCTTGTTCCTTAACGTTTAGGCTAAGCGTTCGCGGAAATTCGCGAAGAACGAAAAATGATAGTCCCATAAGCTCTTAACCAGACTAATCATACGTGCTATTTTTAGAGATTAAACTTAAATCAACAATTTTTATGTAGTATATAGCAAAAGATTTAGTCTTATACTTGAATTTTTCAAAAAGAAGTCTTCTTTATATAAAGTAAAATAAAATATAAAATATATAAAAAAAATTGAAATGATGAAAAATGAAAAAATATAATAATAAAAACTGTGGGCTGATAAAAGTTTACTGCCTCTTGCCGGCTCACAACCGATATGGTAGTCTTCTAAAGAAAGCCCATAGTAAGAATAAAAATCCGAGACTGATAAAAGTTTGATGCATCTTGCCGGCTCACAACCGATGTTGCAGCCTTCTAAAAGGTCGAGGGTTACAATTGCATAAATGTTATGTTAATATTAAGTGTGAATTAATAAATTGATTTCTTTTTGTTAAATTCAAATATGCTTTTGAACTTTAACTATTCTATTTTTTATAAGCTATGAATATTCGGGAAACCTAAGAGTTTTTGAAACCTAAGGTCCGTGAGTCCTGATACTAGTCTCTGTGGGGTGTCAAAAGCCTGGTCACTTAGCCGGTAGTCACTTAGCGCTAATGGTTGCGATGTGCTGTGACGAAGTCGCTAAAGGGGATGATCTCGCCTTCAAACTCATTATTCTCGGGTTTGGAAGTGAAATGGGAAACATAAAATTTTTTACAAAATGTTGATCATGGTTGAATGAAAATTCAAAATAGCAACTTTCACTCAGAAGATATAATCTTTATCGTGACGTTGAAAGTTCAAAGTTGTAAATATGATAGTGATAGACATTTTAACTGTTATTTAGAGGTGGATTTCCGTTTTTAAGCTTGGTTTGGAAGACATAGTCTCTTGTTTTTGTTCAAGTGAAAAGTCCGTGGGGACGTTGAATTTATCCTTTGTGGGCATTCTCGGTTCGAAATGCATTCTTGTTCTTTGATCCCTAATGGTTATGAAAAATAATGAAAGTCGGAATAATATAAGTTAGTTTAAAAAAAAAGCATTAAAATAGAAAAAAAGTTTTTAAAAATTGGAAAATGGCGGTGTTTTTAAGCTTGTGTTTTTTTATACTCTCCCTGTAAAGTCTTTCGCTACTTTTTCAAAGATTTTGTTTGGGGAAGGTTTGAGGCACATTAGGTTTTTAGAGCTTATAACATTGCGTAAAGGACATACGGCAATACTTAGGTATGGAGGAATTTGGTATTTGCTAATTTTTATACATACCTTTTACCATTGAAAAACGAACCAAAAAAGACCAAAAACTTAATAAAAATGGCAAATATATGCTTCACAACCAGTTTTGTTGTTTATGTATGTCAGGTAGAATATAATATTAAAGAAAGAAATGGACAAAATCAAGGCAAAAATGGACAAAACCGGACACGAGAAAGAAAGAACGTAAAAAGTCGAGGCCAAAGTGTGCATTTTTAAGAAAAACCCAAGACAAGAGCCTTAAACCCCAAATACACCAAAACCGTCAAAGAAAAATAAACGTAGTTTTAGTCCCTATGCTTAAAAGGACTAACAGTCGGGTTAATCCTACACAATCAAAACCAAAAACAAAAACGGCAAGGTTTAATAACACTTGTGAGTGTTTATTTTTACATCTCAAACCTCAAAATCATTCTCGGCCCAAATTATTTATAAAAAAGGTCAAGGCCCGTATAATATAACCTGAGCCCAACAACTCTTTTTACCTTTGGTCAAAAATCAAAATACGGGTCAACACCCTTACTCAAATTACTGTTTATCTTTTCCATGTTTCCCTCCATTTTCACACCACACAACCTCAGGGTAAATTCATCCAAGTATACATCTTTCGTGCTTCTAGAAACTTTTGATGACACGTCTGACACCAAGGAAGACCTCGTTGGCGTATCTCGTGGCAATCTCATTGGCTGAAAAAAAACATGGCACTCAATCCACGACCACTAATTGATTGATCAAGGACGTTTGTTATTGATGGAAGGCTAGATTAAATGAATGTGAGGAGCGTGCTTGTGAAGACCTAGAAGCATTTGTGCTCAAGTGTTTAAATAAAATCTCTCTCACCACAGTGCCAAAAATCTTCTTGAGTAGGGCTGGCCTTTGAGTGTAAGTTATCTGTAGCTATTAGTAGATTATTTTCTTTTTGTGATGTATATTTTACTTTTCAAAAGCTTGTTATTTCACTTTCAAAGTATTTAATGAAATTTTACTTTGACTATTAATTCTGTCTTTTTTAATCAAGGGTCAGTTGCTTATTCATAATCTCTAAAGTTACTTAGTTGTTTTCCTTTTTCAATTAAACATTTTCTAATTTCTGTTTTAAGCTAGCTTACATTATCTTAGTCCTATATTTTACCAAAACAGTCTTTTCCTTTTGCTTATTTTTAGATTGACTTAGGATGGTTGTGATAAGCCAATTTTGACAGGGCCTTTTTGGACCACTAGGTTTGTTCTAAACATGCCAGAGCTGGTTTTTAGATGTAATCTCATTTGAGCTATTCACCTCGTGTAGCGGAGGTAGAGGTACCTTCTCCTTTTCCTTTCTTTTTATTTTCTTGTTGTCCTGTATTATTCTGCTTAATATTTATTTAGCTTAATCTACTTTTATTGCTTTATTACTGTTCATTTCTGCTTACTGTGTTTAATTTTTTAGTTTAATGATTTATCTAGTTCTAAGTTAGAATAAATCTTAATCTGCAAGTTAGTTTTATAAATACTGTTTATATAAATCATTATTTTTGTCTTAGTTTAGGAGCTTAATTTCGTTATTGCTTGTTATATTGGCTTATTTTGTCTGGATTTTAGCGATCTTCATCTGGTATTGGTAATTTTTGCTTTTTAATACTTTTTGATAAGCTTGTATGATTATTAAGCAGTTTAAATGGAGTGTTTGGTTCGTCCCCCCCCACAATGGGACTGTACGAAATTTAGTTTTAGTACTACCAAAGGCTCTCTTGGTTTCTTTAAAATTGAAGTTTTGTGTCTTATTAAGGTTTTATTGTTTGGTTTGGAAGGTGTTTGTAGATTTAAATCAAGTTTTCACTGCTGTGGTTGTTATGAGTGGTGTGTTATTTCGGTGTGGTGATAGTTTAGGGGGTTAGCATTTTTACAGCTTTGGCTTGTTTTCTGGTGGTTAAATGAATTAATCTTTTTGACTTTTATTTTGGTCTTTTAAAGATGTGTCAATTATGTCCAAATGTTATGCTACTTGTAGGTTTTGGTTTGTATTTTGGTCATTTTGCATCTCTAGATAGGCATTATAAAAGTCCAAAGGCCATATTTCAAGTTTCATAATTCAGTAGGTAGAAGTAGTTGGTTAGCTTTTGCAATTAGTATACTAGTAGTTTGGTAGGGATTGTGTTAATATGTTTGGAACTTATTTCAGCTTTATAGATCCTAAATTGGTTATCTGTTTTTAGGTCTAAAATTAGCATTTTGTCTTTTCAATAAAAAATAAAACTCAGCTCCTACTGAGCCAATAAGCCTTTTTCAATTAACTTTTTCATAGATCATTTGAATTTCAAAATGCTTTTCAAAAGCTGTTTTAAGTTATATTTTGAGGTCATATCTTTAAAGTTTTGGTATAAGATAGATGCCATATGGTTTTGTTTGATGCTTAAAAATAGTCAAAGGTGCTAGTTTGGCTGTGTGGTTTTTGTCACGTTGTAGGATAAGAGCTCTAATTGATTGTTCCAGCTTATGGCTTTATTATTTTTGCTTTATTTATTCTTGCTCAGGCTAGTTTGTTTGGTTAGTTGTAAGGGTAGTAATAGCTTATTTTTCCGTAGGCTTAAGCTTAATTTTCTGCGGATTTGTTTTCTTATTTTAAGTATAAAAAGTCCAAAAAATTTATTTTGTCATTCTATCTGAATGTTAAGCTCTTTATGGCTTATTGCTTAAGTATTTCAAAAAAGTTTCTTTTATAAAAGTTACTTATTTTCAGCTTTTTAACAAGTTTGTTTTTTAATTTTTTTTGCAAAAAGTTAAAAAAGGGAAGAGAGGAAGTCAGGGGTGAGCAAGGCTCGAACCGCCTAACTTACCCTCTCGCCTTTATAACACAACACAAAACACACACTCACCACTGCGCCCTTTGGGACTTTTACGTCCTAAGGTGCAGTTTAAATTCTTTTAACATCTTTTTGAACTCCTTTATAAAAAAACACTTCGTGTGCTTTTCTGCTTTTTCCCGACTTATTGAGTTTAGCATTTTAGGAATTTTTTATTTTTCCTGCATTGTACTCATACTCAAGCTATTTTTAGTTTAATTTTCTTAATTTTATTTACACTATCAGATATTTTTAATCATTTAATTTTGTTATAAACTTTAAAAAATCCATAAAAAATAGAAACATAATCAAAAAAAATAATTTTCTTTTATCTAAAATTTTATTTTATCATATTCTAGGCTTAGGTTTGATAATTTTCTTTCGTTAGGTTATTATAATTTGAAATTTTATTTTTTAAAGGATCGGGATTTCGTTCCCGTTTCTGTTCTTCGTTTTTAAGCATTTTAAGTGTTCTCGGTTTTTGGTTTTCCTTAGCCTTTTCTTATAAGTTAGTAAAATAGGATTAGGAAATTAGAAAAATCATTTTGGGTTTAATTTTAGATAATTTAGGTTTTAAATGTCTCATTTTTAATTCCCGTTTACGTTTTAATGCTTACGTGTTTAATTTTCATTTCTTGTTTACTTGTTTTCGTGCATTTATATACTTGTCATTTATATTTAGTAGTATTTAGAAAACCCAAATCAAAAATTCTTTGAAACTATTCAAAACGCGCGATCACGGACTTAATCGATTTTCAATTCACGCTTCGTCGAGGGAAAACGACCCGAGAGGTTTTTGAGACAACTTTGGTTAAAAGTTTGTTTCTCAAACCCGGCGGAAAATACTTACTATACTATTATTTGATATAATCCTTATATACTTATATATTATATTATATATATAGTGTGTTCGGACGCATATCAGTCAACAAGAAGGATGGTTCATTAAGATGTGTATAGACTATAGAGAGTTGAACAAGCTGACCATCAAGAACCGTTATCCCCCCTTAGGATAGATGACCTGTTTGATCAGCTGCAAGGATCACAATATTTCCCTAAGATAGACCTTCGGTCTGGATACCATCAGCTGAGAGTGCATGAGGACGACGTTCCAAAGACTACATTTAAAACTCGATATGGACATTTCGAGTTCACAGTAATGCCCTTTGGTTTGACAAATACACCTGCGGTATTAATGAACTTAATGAATCGAGTGTGTAGACCTTACCTAGACAAGTTTGTTATAGTATTCATATATGATATTTTGATCTACTCAAGGACAAAGAAAGAGCATGAGATGTATCTATGGTTAATCTTTGAACTGCTTAAGAAGGAGAAACTATACGCAAAATTCTCTAAGTTTGTTGCAAGAGGTACAGTTCCTTAGGCATGTGACTAACGAAAATGGTATTCATGTAGACCCCGGTAAGATCGAAGCTGTTAAGAATTGGGAAGCCCCTAGGACTCCATTCGAAGTTCGTTCATTCTTAGGATTAGCAGGATATTATCGTCGATTCATTGAGAATTTTTCCAGGATCGCTAAACCACTTACCATTTTGACTCAGAAGAATAAGCCCTATGTCTGAGGTGAGGAACAGGAAGACGCATTTCAGATCTTGAAGGATAAGTTATGTAATGCACCAGTTCTAGCTCTCCCCGATGGACTAGAAGATTTCATAATATAATGTGATGCGTCTGGTTTAGGACTAGGTGATGTGCTTATGCAAAAGGGTAGAGTGATAGCATATGCATCTAGGCAATTGAAGATACACGAAAAGAATTACACTACCCATGATTTGGAGTTGGGTGCAGTTGTATTTGCTCTTTAGATATGGAGGCACTACATGTATGAGATAAAGAGTATCATATACACCGACCACAAGAGCCTTCAGCACATCTTTAATCAAAAGGAACTGAATATGCATCAACGTCATTGGATAGAACTATTCAGGGATAATGACTGCGAGATTTGCTATCATCCAGGTAAGGCAAACGTAGTAGCAGATGCACTAAGTAGAAAGGAGAGGATTAAGCCTAGGAGAGTTCAAGCAATGAACATGACCATTCAGTCGAGTATTAAGGACAAGATACTAGTGGCTCAAAATGAAGCATCGGAGGTTGTCGATGCACCATCAGAAATGCTGCGAGGGCTAGACAAACAGATGAAGCGTAGGAGTGATAGAGCATGGTATTATCTAGATTGAATATGGTTCCCTTTGATGGGTGATGTGAGAACCTTAATAATGGACGAAGACCATATGTCGAAGTATTCAGTTCACCCAGGAGCTGATAAGATGTACTATGACATCAGGAATAGGTACTGGTGGCCAGGAATGAAGAAAGATATAGCCTTGTACGTTAGTAAGTGCTTAACTCATTTGAAGATTAATGTTGAGCATCAGCGGCCATCCGGGTTGCTGCAGCAACCTGAGATTCCCGATTAGAAGTGGGAGAGAATAGCCATGGATTTTTTCATGAAGTTACCAAGGACCAGTAGTGGGCATGATGCAATCTGTGTCATCGTTAACCGATTGACTAAGTCTGCTTATTTTCTACCAATCCGTGAAGACTATAAGATGGATAGGCTAGCTAAACTTTACCTTAGTGAAATTATAGCAAAGCATGGTGTGCCAATCTCGATCATATCTGATCGTGATAGTCACTTTACATTAAGGTTTTGGCAGTCGATGCAGGAGGCATTAGGAACTAGGTTAGACATGAGTACGGCTTACCATCCATGGACCAATGGTAAAAGCAAGCGTACAATTCAAACCTTGGAAGACATGCTCAGAGCGTATGTCATGGACTTTGAGGGAAGTTGGGACGTATATCTTCCATTGGTCGAGTTTTCCTACAATAACAGTTACCATTCTAGTGTGAGATGCGCACCGTTTGAAGCACTTTACGGGAGAAAGTGTCGTTCACCAATCCTATGGGCAGAATTTGGAGAAAGACAGTTGATAGGGCCTGAGATAATGCAAGAGACCACTGAGAAGATCTTGCAGATCAAGGATATGCTTAAGGCTGCACGAGATCGTCAGAAAAGCTATGCAAATAAGAGAAGGAAACCCTTAGAGTTCAGTGTAGGTGATCATGTCTTGCTCAAAGTGTCGCCTTGGAAAGGTGTAGTACGCTTTGGGAAGAAAGGTAAGTTAGCACCTAGGTTTGTTGGACCATTTGAGATCACTAAGAGGAACGGTCCCGTAGCCTATAGACTTAGATTACCTGAGGAGCTAAACAGTGTTCATGACATATTTCACGTGTCGAACCTTAAGAAATGTTTGGCTGACCAATCCATTCATGTGGAATTAGAGGAAATCCAAGTTGATGCTAAGTTAAACTTTGTGGAAGAGCTAGTGGAAATCCTAGAACGGGAGTTCAAGAAGCTGAAGCGGAGTAGGATTCCTATCGTTAAGGTTCGATGAAATTCGAAACGAAGGCCTGAATTTACTTGGGAACGTGAGGATCAAATGAAACTCAAGTACCCACATCTCTTTAGTGCTAGTGATAGTTAAATTTTGGGATGAAATTTCTTTTAAGGGGGGTAGGATGTCATCCTTGCGGATTTTCTAGCTCGTAATGTCCTATTTTAGTCCTTCGACTTTTATTAATTTCTATTCTGGTTAGATCAATTTCCGGGAATTATCAGTAATCTGTTTATTATCTATTTAATCATTAGTAGTATTATTCCCATAGATTATCTCATTATAGATGATTTTATTCATATTTAATGAATCTCCACGAAGTTTTCTCGCAAACGGCTAAAAATCCCAAGCAACGCGTCCCGACACGTCCGTTAATGATCCGAACTAAATTCAAAGCATTTTAACTTATTTACCCATCATGTAAATAGTCAAAATTCATGGAAAACCATTTTTACAGTCATTAAAAATACTAGGAAACTTCAAGTCACATTTTAAACACGGGAATTGAGCTTTTAGTAACCCGACAAGAGCTAAAACGCACCTAGGATCCCCCCTAGGATGCTAGTCGGTTTCAAGCCCAACTAGGGAGCAACAAGGCATGATTTTAGCACTTGTGTCCCAACATAGTACTAGCCATTTATTTTATATGATTCAAACACACACTTTCAATCATAATTCACACACATTAAAATTTCTATTCTCTCTTTCTCTTTTGCTTGTTTCAGACACACACCAACATACACAAACCCATAATTTTTCCAACTTTGATAAAAAACATAAGAGTTTGGGTATTTCTGGGTTGATCCCAATAGTCGTGGGTTCATTAAAACAACGATTGAGTTATCTGTTTAGTCTTTAATCTCATTTTGAAAACCCTCTTTGTAAGTCATCTATTTCTCAAATATTTTTGTACTTTTATTAATGTTATGATGCATAGATAATAGTTGTATGGCCCGTTTGTTAAAAATTGAAAGCTTAAAATTTCAAATAAAAATAAAAGGGTGTTTGTTTGGTTGGAATGTGGGTATACAAGGGCAAGGGAATACCATTTTATTATTGTGGTTGTGATGGTTGAATAATATTTATATACTATGTAGCTAAATATTTGTCTAGCTTATTTAAAAGCTTTGCATAGCTTATTTAAAAGCTTTGCATAGCTTATTTGAAGCTTATTAATTTTCGGCTTAACAAAGAAACAAAGGAAACATGTTTTTGGTTATTACCTATACTTGTTATATTTTTATAGCATATTATGATAGCTTATTTTGCAAACTAGAATAAATAATAGCTTATTAGCTTATTAAATAAGCTCTATGTTTGGTTTTTAGGAGCTTATGGCTCACGGATTAAAGAGAGGGAGATCAAGGGAATACTTTGGTCATTTACCTCTTTCGCCATATTTTTGTAGCATATTTTTATAACTTATTTTGATATTCAAGAACTTGCGTAGCTTAACGGATTAATAATAAGCTACGGATAGCTTATTATGGGCTTAAAAGGCCACGACCCAATAAGCTAAGCCCAAACCATGGCTTAGTCTTGGTCCGTGAACCTTGGCTTCTTTCTTGGATTGTTTGTTATACTTACTTTCTTAATGGGCTTAATAATGGGCCTAAAACGGATTCTAAAACTATTAAACGATATTTTGGACTATTGATGGGCCTTAAGGCCCAATAAAAAAAACTAGTCATTTGGAAAATATAAAAACATATTTTAATAAAGAATTATATTTATATACACATATTAATAGTCGAATTGTCGTTTGAAGGAAATGAGTCTTAGAAATTAATGAGAAATGTGGATTTTTGACGGGATTGAATTATTTAAGGTAAATTGTTTGAAAAATGAGGTTTAAAACCTTGGAAAACGTTTTATAAACGAACGGGTCATGTCGAAATTTCACAAAAATATTATACTTAGAATATTTTACAAAAATATTAATTTCTTAAAATCCGACAAAAGGTCAAAATAAATAAAATATTATTATTTTAATAAACCGACTAAAAGATGAAAATATATATTATAATTTTATAAAATATAAAACTTCTAATTAATTAAAAGTAACTAAAACGTGTCACTTTTCATAATCAATACTATTAAACTAGGTAACTTAAGACTACCGAATAAATTATCAGAACATATTTATTAACTACTATTATCTAAGTCTAGATACTTCCTCGTCTAATTTTTCCTAAATATTATAATTATATATTCCAGCATACGTACTTTGATATATTTTTGAGTCTTAATTACCGACCATCATGCAACCAATAACACTAAAAGTGACCGTACAACGCATTTTTAAACGAATATGCATCAATCTTAAACATACATTTAGGAAACCTATATTTAAAAATCGGACTTTAACTAGATTAGGTCGTGTCTGGAAGCCATTGCATACCATAATTTGATCGTATCCTCAGCTACTTATCACTTTGTTTAAAAGTGATTTCTCATAGACCTAATTTTAAACTCTTTTTCGTTGGAGGAAAATGATACTCAAAACCTTCTTTTAACTACTTTTAAATTATGTGCAAAAAACCTTTTTAAATGCTTTTGAACAATGCTATGTGCCTATGTTTACAAGTATGAATGCTATGTGAACACTTTATAAATGCTATGTGAATGCTATGAGATCTATTTATGCGAAGTTCCACTGGGAATTTTCGCATTTGACTACTTTGCCGACTATGTAGCTCCAGCTGGTGGGCGATAGGTTCGGAAGACTAAGCGCGCGCGTTATTTTGATATGTTGAATTGGGTTGGGTTACCCTGGTATGATATGTTGGTATGGTTATATGTTGGTATGTTGAATATTTAAATACTGTTATGTTCATTCTGCTTCATATGTCCACTTTTATATTCTGGCACAACAACTGGGTTTTTCTAAAAACCTATGAGCTCACCAACGTAATGTTGACCTTTTTGAGTATCATTTTCAGGTAATGTGAATGTTATCGGTCTTATTAGTCAAAGTTAGTCTTGTAATGTAATAGGCTAGTCGGGTTTAACGGGCTTGGACTTTAAGCTAATATTGTCTGTGTTTCAGGCTCAAAGCCCAAGACAAGCCAAGCCTGGCCCAAGATAGA
>BQNB010202935.1:0-10799 GCA_026074375.1 Tanacetum coccineum
AGGTGAGGGTAAGGTTTGATCCATGGTGTATTGGTGTGAGGTTGAGTGTTATGGGGAGAAGGAAAAGGTAACATGTTTTGGGTTTTGGTCATGGCGGGAAACTTGGTTTGAGAGAGACAGAGTGAAGGTTTGGTGGTTTGCCAACTAAACCCCCTCAAACTTGTAACCCTCATTGCATCCATGGTCCTTGTGTTGTAAAACTTTTGGGGACTTGGCAAAACAAGTCCCCAAGGGTTATAACACCCTTTTCATCACACGTCCTTGGTGGTTATAAGTTAGTGACTTTGGCAGAATTGCCCCTTGGAGTATATCTTTCCCACAATGGCAGTTTAAGCCCTTTTCTTCATTTCCTTCTTTTTTCCTCTTTAGACAAGTTTAGGGACTTAACAAGTTTAGTCCCTAAACTTTATTTTTCTTGACTTTTGGCTTCGGGGTTGACTTGGGTTGACTTTCTGTTGACTTTTTCAGGCTTGGGCTTGGACTTTGACTTTGTCTTTTCCTGCTTTTCCATTCTGAGTCCGGTTTTGTCGTTTTGGCTTTGTTTTTCCGTCCTTTTCTTAAATATCCGTTCCTGCACAATACAATTAGCAAAACAAGCGTATATTTGGCATTTTAAGTCCGTTTTTGGTTATTTTAGCTCGTTTTTAAAGGTAAAAGGTATGTGTAATTAAACACATACCAGTTTTTATTATATAATAAACTTTATTTATCAAATATGCAACATATATCCATCGATTCATTCGAAAAAAATGTCACTGAAAAGATCGTCTAATTGCGAACAAACGAGTCCAATATTGCAATGCTTCTCACATACCTACGATTTTATAAAAAAATGTTGAAGTTTGATATATATTTTTAAGAAACTTACGAAGATAGTCTTTAAGGTTATCGGTTCGTTGCAATGTGAGTCTCAACGACAGACAAATAGTATTTCGCGTTATCGGTCTGTTGCAAAAATAGCCCCGCGCGCTACGCGGTATCGCGCGGGTTACAAACCTTGTATATATTAAAACCCAGAAACTATTCATACCAATTATCTATTAAAATAATCAAAATCTCACGATTCCCAATTTCATTTTTTTATATAAAAAAGTATTAAAAAATAAAGTTACAAAACACACCCTCATACTAATTAAAAAGTTATTAAAACGACCTTAAACTTTTACATATTTAAGACTTTTTTATATAACAAACTTTATTTACCAAATATGGAGCGTATATCTATCGATTCATTCGTAAAAAAATATTCCATTGAAAAGATCGTCGAATTGCTAACAAATGCCCAATATTGAATGGTTCCAACATACGCTTTTATAAAAACTATTGGAGTTTAATACATATTTTTATAAAAAGTATTGAAGTTGCAAATTACGCGGCGACGCGCAAGTACGAACCTCGTTTATAATAAAAGACAAAATTGAAACATGTGTTGAATCTCCACAACAATACCCAAAACAGTCATACTCCAACGCGAGAATAAATGGTCGAAACCTGTATCAGGAGTTCTTTATTTACGATCCATTCGCTAAACAATCTTTTTCAAGTATTCATTATCAATAACACAATATTAACAATCCTAAATTCATTGGTTGAGCTTAAAGCATATGGTATGGTGGCGAGGGTGCTCGCCGTTTTAGATGTGGCACCTCGCCACCCTTCACCACCACACCACTTACGTTCGCCCTTTGTGTTTTTTTTTCGTTTTTCGCCGTAGAAACGAGCCACAAGAAGACAAAAAACTTATACGTTGGTTTCTTTAAAATTCAAAATGTATCCGTTATAAAATATTCTTTTTTAATTATACCCATTTTTATACTATAAATATTACCTCATTTTATCAATCTTTTACGCAACTACTCTTTCAAACACTCAATCTTAACCAATAAACAGGATTGATTCAACTGGTGGTATGAGCGATTTTGATGATATGGAAGATATCGAGATGATTACGCAACTTCAGTATGAGCAAGAATAAGAAGCAGAAAGTTCACACCGCCGTAACTACATCAACCGTGAATGTGAGGAGGCCGAAGAACGTTTGATGGCGGACTATTTTGGTGCTCACCCAAAGTATCCGGAGTATTATTTTCGAAGATGGTATCGTATGAGTAGTAAACTATTTTTAGAAATAGTCGCAGGTATTGAAAATTACATTCAAATTGTTGATCCTCTTTCACCGCATATTGATTTATTTAGAGCCCGCCCCGATGCTACTGGTCAACCAGATTTTAGTGTTATTATGAAATGCACGTCCGCCATACGCCAATTGGCATACGGCGTAACACCTGATGCATTAGATGAGTATTTACAAATGGGTGACCACACCGCACGCGATTGTCTAGATTTTTTTACTATGTGCGTTATCCAATTGTTTATGCCCGAGTATTTAAGAAAACCCAACTTCAATGACATTCAAAAGTTATACAACGCACATAACAATATTCATGGGTTTTCGGAAATGCTTGAAAGCATTGATTGTATGCACTGGGAATGGAAAAATTGTCCAAAAGAATGGCACGGGCAATTTGTGAGAGGTGATAAAAAAATACCCAACTATAATGCTTGAAGCCGTTGCGTCATACGATTTGTGAATTTGGCATGCTTTTTTGGGGTTGCGGGAGCGAATAACGATATAACCGTTTTGAATAATTCTTTGTTATTTGACGACCTCCTTGATGACATCGCCCCCAACTCCATTTGAAGTAAACGAAGTTACATTTCAATAAGGGTATTATCTGGCCGACAACATTTACCCTTAGTGGTAATCTTTTGTCAAATCATTTTCGGTTGCAAATTCAGAGAAAAATGCATTATTTAAACGGAAACAAGAAAGTGCTAGAAAAGACATTGAAAGAGCTTTTGGGGTCCTTCAAGGACGTTGGCATATTATATGCCAACCGGCGCGTGCTTGGACTATCAACAAGCTACACAGAGTCATGTACACTTGCATTATATTGCATAACATGATTTTAAAAGATCAAAAGTATGCGTCAACCGAAATGAATGAAATTAATATTTGTCCGCAACCAAATATATTAAGGACATGGGTCGAACGATGCGCAGTGCAGCGGAAGAAATCCAAAGAACTTCGTGATAAACAAACACACGCAAAGCTTCAACAAAATACCATTGAGCATGTTTGGCAACAAAATCAACAACAAAATTAGTTTATTTATAATTTGATGTATTGTTTTTAATTTTTGCATTCGTTTTTATATTTCATATGTTTTTTTATTATCGCATTGTATTTTTTATTTTAATTTTAATGAAATGAATTAAGTTTGTGCAAAAAAATAGAAAAGAAAATAAAATTGTGGGTGATGGGGCCAAAATAAAGAGGTTGATAGTATGGTATGAGTGAAGGGGTATTTTGAAGTGGGACTGAGAAGCTGACGTGCAGGGACATGGGTCGAGCGATGCGCAGTGCAGTGGAAGAAATCCAAAGAACTCCGTGATAAACAAACACACGCAAAGCTTCAACGAAATATCATTGAGCATGTTTGGCAACAAAATTAGTTTATTTATAATTTGATGTATTGTTGTTAATTTTCGCATTGGTTTTTAAATTTCGTATGTTTTTTTTTAATTATCGCATTGTATTTTGTATTTTAATTTTAATGAAATAAATTCAGTTTGTGCGAAAAAATAGAAAAGAAAATAAAATAGTGGGTGGTGGGGCCAAAATGAAGAGATTGATAGTATGTTACGAGTGAAGGGGTATTTTGAAGTGAGAGTGAGAAGCTGACATGCAGGGACGAAACTTGAGCAGTTTTATTAGGGGGGCCGAGACAAAAATCATAATGTATATGTACCAAAAAGAAAGACAAGAAATACACAATAACTCAAAAAATAGTTTAAGATTGGGAGAATGAAAGATTAATAGAAGTTAACAGAAAGGGTTTTTAGTTGTTTCTTGTGTGGTAAAGAAACAAAAATGTAAAAAAAATAATTGGTTTCCATATGACGTTTGGTTTCAGTGGCAGAATGTAATGTTTTTTTATATATATCTACAATACATAGTACAAAATTGGTAATTAGAAGCCAAAATTTTTTTGGGGGCCACAACCCCCTTGGCCCTTAATATGTTCCGTTCTTGCTGACGTGGCACATGTGGGGGCAAAACCAAGATTCAAAAGCTCTTCACCATACCTTATGCTCTTAGTAGAGACAAAGAGGGGTTGTGCCCCCTCCCCCCAACACACACACACACAACCTTGTCACCTGGCTTGTTTTTTAATGGTTTTTATGCAGTAATTTTTTTTTACATTTTTGCCCTTATACTTTATATAAATCTCATTTTCGGCCTTCTCATAATAAACCGTCAAGCTCTGCCATTGCCTACATTACAATTTATACCATTAAACATGCATAGATTTAAATGACAAAACACGATGTGGGAAGTTTTTATTAACTTTCAAGTTTATGACGCAACCTTATTAGTTTCAAGGTTAAAGAGGGTTACCATTGCAAAGTCAAATTCTAAATATCGTTATTAAGTTAGTTAAGGACTAGTTTGTGCATTTATCTCGATGTTTGTTGGCATTTATATCAACCTTATTTGCAACTATAAACACATTGAAAATACAAGACCTCGGCTACAGCATAACATGCAAATAATGTTTTATGGCAAAGATGAAGTATAGAACAATTGACGTTGACAAGCAATACAATTATACCTGTTAGTTTAATAAGGCCCAGTTGGCCCGTAGCAGTCTAGGCCCATTTAGCATTTAGAGTTTTACATGTTTAGTTTCTATTTAATCTTCTGTAATGTCCATTATTCATTGAATCTGATCAATACATTTTTCAGTATTCCCTTTGGTCTTCTACATGGTATCAAAAGCTAGATGAAAAAAAAATGCAAGGATAATATGCTATGTTGCTGTCTGCTGTCTGAATCTGTTGCTGATGTCTGTCTGAATCTGAATTTGTCTGAATCTGCATTTGAATTTTCCTGAATCTGCACATGTTTGGATTGCATCGGAATGAGACTCCGTCTAACACTGGGTCTGCACTCTGGGACACTCCGCTTTTCTTTTGCTTTTCAGTTTTAGTTTAGTTTTTGTTTGACAAACTCGCAATGTTTACCACTGCAACATTATGAGTTTGAGAGAGGGTGTTAGTTTAATAAGGCCCAGTTGGCCCGTAGTAGTCTAGGCCCATTTAGCATTTAGGGTTTCACATGTTTAGTTTCTATTTAATCTTCTGTAATGTACATTATTCATTGAATCTAATCAATACATTTTTCAGTATTCCCTTTTGTCTTCTACAATACCAACCTATAAGTACTAACGTGTGCGAGCATATAAAAAATGTAACTGCTATGAAAATTCATAACAGGGAACCTCGAAGATAATAGTGATACCCAGAGATGGGTGACCTGCTCTATAGAGTATAGACCATGTTCCTTCAAAGAGATCAAAATCACCCTCAATCATCTTGAAGTCTATATCACGCCTTTGGCCATACATAAGAACTTCAAAATCTTTTTCAAGGAAATCAACGACGCCTTTAGCATTGAATTTCAATCCAAATGCCAGATTTTGCTGGCCAATCTGTGAACCCAAAATTTGGGGAAGCTTTTAACCTTAGAAAAGGCCAATTAGTGAAATAAAAGCTTAATGGTTACAGGGAGAAGACAACAACAAATAGGGACAATTGATCAAGTTATGAACATATTTCACACATTTACCAATAATAGCAACATAACATAACGTTTTTGCATTTTGTTACAAACCATAGTTACATCGTTACGTACAATAACAATGTACTTGCATTTCCCTTGTCTATAAATAGCAAATTTTACCTCAGCCTGCTATGGTCACATTCAAAATGCACGTATAGTTTCATAGAAGTCACTATGATCGTTTTTTTTTGTCAATAGTAGCAACTTTTTTTTAGCTTTTCAACTATGAATCAGTGGCAAAATGTAAGTATCGGTTCATAGTAGTTACTATAATCGGTCCTAAACCAATAATAACACTGTTATCTAGCTAGCTAGTCACCCAAGGGTTGCCAAGTTGGTAAAAGCATCACTAAATTGCGAGAGGTCTCAAGTGTAAACCCTCTTTGGTGCAAACAACCCTGAAGTGGCCACCCCTTGGGGGAGGTCTTTACCATGTTTCAGTCTATGTGGCGGTGGCTTCAAGCCTCGTGGATTAGTCAGCGAAAAGTTCAGAAACTATGGTTACCCAAAGACATTGTTAAATGGATGTGATTTTCCCTATTCAGGTTACATAATCGGGATTGAGGCGAAGTCTTCTTTTTGACTCAGATTGTACAGGCCTCACCAGGTTATCTTTTAGATTAATTTTCTTTTTTTTTTTTTACCGAGGACCACCGTGTCGGGACCCTTCCTGGCCACCCAAATGTACAACCTAGCGAGGTTTGAACCCTTGACCTCTTGTTTGAAAGCCAAGACCTCACCACTAAGCCATTTGGTGGTGGTTTACCTAAAGAAATTGTTATCTAGCTTAAATGAGTGTACTTTTTGTATATAGTTACTTGAATCATTTATGTCAATAATACTCCATAGCAGCCTCTTCTTTTTACCTACATTTCTATTACTAACAAAATGCACGCAAGTATCATTGATAATTTCCATACTCGTTACTATAATTACCACCTACATCTGAGTCAGGGACTCGCCGTCCTAGGAATACCTCATCCATTTACCGTTTACGGTTTACCTACTATAAACTTATAACTAGCAACAAAATGTATTTCTAAACATTGCTACCATTTCGCGCAATCGTTACTATTATTACAGCCTACATATGAGTCTAGGATCGCCCCTCCTGGAAAGTCATCCCCATTTAGCGTTTACGGTTTACCTACTATAAACTTATAACTAGCAACCAATATGTATTTCCTAAAAATTGCTACATTTCGCACAATCGTTACTATAACTACCGCCTACATATGAGTCAAGGACTCGCCCTCCTAGGAAAAGCTCATCCATTTACCCTTTACCTACTATAAACTTATAACTAGCAACCAATATGTATTTCCTAAAAATTGCTACATTTCGCGCAATCGTTACTATAATTACCGCCTACATATGAGTCAAGGACTCGCCCTCCTAGGAAAAGCTCATCCATTTACCCTTTACCTACTATAAACTTATAACTAGCAACCAATATGTATTTCCTAAAAATTGCTACATTTCGCGCAATCGTTACTATTAATTCCGCCTACATATGAAGTTCAAGGACTCGCCCCCTAGGATTAAGCTCATCCATTTACCCTTTTACCTTTCTATAAACTTATAACTAGCAACCAATATGTATTTCCTAAAAATTGCTACATTTCGCTCAATCGTTACTATAATTACCGCCTACATATGAGTCAAGGTCTCCCCTTTTTTCCTAGAAAAGCTCACTCCATTTACCCTTTACCTACTATAAACTTATAACTAGCAACCAATATGTATTTCCTAAAAATTGCTACATTTCGCGCAATCGTTACTATAATTACCGCCTACATATGAGTCAAGGACTCGCCCTCCTAGGAAAAGCTCATCCATTTACCCTTTACCTACTATAAACTTATAACTAGCAACAAAATGTATTTCCTAAAAATTGTTACATTTCGCTCAATCGTTACTATAATTACCGCCTACATATGAGTCAAGGACTCGCCCTCCTAGGAAAAGCTCATCCATTTACCCTTTACCTCCTTATAACCAACTTATAAATAGAAACCAATATGTATTTCTTAAAATTGCTACAATTTCGCGCAATCGTTACTATAATTACCGCCTACATATGAGTCAAGGACTCGCCCTCCTAGGAAAAGCTCATCCATTTACCCTTTACCTACTATAAACTTATAACTAGCAACCAATATGTATTTCCTAAAAATTGCTACATTTCGCGCAATCGTTACTACTATAATTACCGCCTACATATGAGTCAAGGACTCGCCCTCCTAGGAAAAGCTCATCCATTTACCCTTTACCTATTTAAGTACTTACTAACTGAGCAACAAAATGTTTTTTCCTAAAAAAATTGTTACATTTCGCCTCAATCGTTACTATATTTACCGCTACATATGAGTCAAGGACTCGCTCCTCCTAGGAAAAAGGTTAAGCTCATTCCATTTATCGCCCGTTATTTACCCTTTACCTACTATAAACTTATAACTAGCAACCAATATGTATTTCCTAAAAATGGCTACATTTCGCGCAATCGTGACTATAATGAGTAAAAAAGACACGAATGCATCTATCTATCTATGGTGGTACCTGAAGAAGGCGAGCAAAGTTAGTTTGCTTATCGAGCACTTGACTAACAACAAGACCTGGTATATAGTCCGCTAATCGTTCGTAATCCGTTAAAATCCCCCAAACCGTCTCCAAAGTGGCGTCAATCGCCACTTTCGACCTTATTCTCCGTCTGTTCCTACTCACCTTCTCTATCTCCACCTCAACTCCCTCAACCTCACCATCAACTTCACCCTCACCTAATGATTCAATTATATCGCTTTTCGAAGATGAAGAGGCTATTTTTGACCTAAAATGTAACCGGTTGATTGTTTTGGCGCCAAAACTGTGACTGTAAATAACATCATCGTCACGTTTAGATGATGACGTGACGAGTGGTTGAAAGTGAGGTGTTAATTTTGACCTAAATAGTAATTGTAGTGATTTGTGTTTGGAGGAAGATGATGTGATAATGAAATGAGGTAGTATTGAAGTAGTGTTCAATTTTGAGTTTGACTTAAAGTGTAGTGATACTAGTGGTGATTTGAGTGTGTATTTGATAGTTGTAAAAGAAGAAGCTTCTATGACGGTCACCGAAGCCATTGAAGGTCATGTGTTGGTGGATTGAGTTTTGTCATCTTAACTTGTTGAGTAAACTACACCGTTGGTCCTTGTAATTTGCGTTGACCAGCATCCCTAGTCCCTTGACCAAAAAAGTTGCACCATCCGTCCTTAAGTTGTAAACGTTTTCCGCCGTTAGTCCCTTAAGGGTCACCATCCGACCGCAAACGTTTTCTGCCGTTAGTCCCTTAAGGGACTAACGGCGGAAAACGTTTACCACTTAAGGACGGATGGTGCAATTTTTTTGGTCAAGGGACTAGGGACGCTGGTCAACGCAAACCACAAGGATCAACGGTGTAATTTACTCTAACTTGTTGGATTCATATGGTTGTAAATTAACGATATGCCTTATTACACTACCATCCATGTCCTTCCTTTTTCCTTTTTTTTTTGTAAAACTAATAAAGGTCAAATAAAAACCACAAATACAAATAGAACTAGTTAATCACACAATCTGTTTAATCACAAAATATAACTAATTATAAAAAAACAAATTTTTTGAAGTATCAAACACATATTAACAATAGACCTACAATCCTACATTACAATTTACACCATTAAACATGCAAATATTAATAAATGCCTTGTGAGCTAATGATCCAATAAAACATGATAAACTAGAAAACAAAATTTGACAATAAGAGTACCTAAGATCAAGACATTATTTATAAACAGCTATTAAAGATGCAAGCACCAAAATGCAACAAATCCCAAATTTAAACAGCTACTAAATGTAGCTAGCTATCTGAAACACAAAGCGAGTCTTTTAAACATACTACAAGAAAAAAGCACAAGTTAAGTATCAAGAACCGATGATCTTAAATGACTTATTATTATGCTGCTAACTATCTTCTTATATCTGCAATTACGTGGAATCACGCACCAAACGAAGTAATTTACTCAACTGAAAAAGTAATCTATACGTTTAGCTTCATAGATGGATACGAGTATTTCAACCGAGTAAGCCCTCTTTTAGGCATTCAGCAATGCCTTTCTTGAGTGTAAGCATCTTCTCCTTTGCCAACTGCAACAAAACGAGAATCAAAAAGTCAACCAAAACTGGGGATAGTAACAGAACGGGTCAATTGTTTACGGGAAGAACAGAAACTCACTCTGTGAACATCTGCAATTCTTTTATGAGCATCATTGAGCTGTGTCTCTATTGCCTCTTCAGTTTGCATCAGAAACTTCTTGTGTGACACCTCTGACAACATAAACGGTCAAACATTAGTGTTTATTCCGCTCTTAAAGTATAGCATTATCTTTTTGTCTCAACGGAACTACTTTGGCAACTCGTAGCAGGAAATACAAATAACATTCTACCTATCAGTCAATTTCCTAGAGATGCTCCGTATCATATTTGTTTCTTCACATTTTAGTAATGTAAAATAAGGTTATAAGAGAACCCATTTCGTCCCTTGTTACTTATGTACCAGTGTAACTCATCTGATTAATTAAGCCAACAACCAAGTGCCCGCTTATTCACTGTACAAGTATTACATGCATATATTTAATAATGTACTATGCTACTACTATTGATAGGATGCTAGCTATTAAACTGGAGTATTAATGTGAGTGTTCGTGTTGTATCTGATCTTGTTAAATATAATCAATTATTATTGTTTAGATAATTAACCGACATACGATATATTTAGTTGGAAAAAGATCTTACTTTGCTTCTCTACCATTCCTTTGACTTGAACCTGATGTGTTTCAAGTCCTTCAAGTGTTCTTCGGCATTTCTCTAGGTGCTGATCCACTTCTTCTTTGAATTTCTCATATATGCCCTTCAGCTGCTCTTGTTGCTCTGCATTGATTTCGCGGGTCAAAAATGATGAAAGAAACGTACAGGGTTGAATATACTTTAACTTCTGAATAATCATCGCTTAAGACATATTAAATACCTCGCAATTGGTTTTCTGGATGCATTCTTTTGGATTTACCAAGGTTTGTCAGCTTTCCACTGAAACAAAAT
>BQNB010202937.1:0-10799 GCA_026074375.1 Tanacetum coccineum
AGAAAATTTTAGAATACGGAGATCGTGGAATGAGTAATGTCAAGGAATGATTATGAATTTGTAAGAGAGTTGCTAATCACGTGAGATACAGATTTTGAAATGAAAAACAGATGATGAAGGTAATAATGAACATGAAGGTAATAATGATAATGATTAAGGGATTGTTTGTACAAACGGATTGAAAGAAACTTGTTTGTACGTATGTTATATACTTAAGCCTACTTATTTATAATTTCCTTATTCAAATGAAGAAGCATTATAATTCATTTCAATAAGATGATCATAAATCGTCTTACCTAAGCATAAAAACACGATATGGTATTGTGTAGAAAATGATATGATCATAAATAGTTACATGATATTGAGATGTTGATTGTATTGACGCCCATATAATCGAGGATGAAAATTTATGCTTCAAAGGTATAAGGAGAGTATTCAGAGTTGAACATAATAGAATTGACAAACGACGTTGAGTTCAGATAACAAGATGTAACGGAATCATCATTTTTATTTTATGGATAACTTTACATATGAAACTTTAAAGGAGGTGACACTTATGCTACGTGTCTCGAGATTTAGTTGAGAGATACAATGATGTTGGAAAATAGATGTGGATATTTAGCACGAATTTAATCTTCACGTTCCCATGTAAATTCAGAGTTCCATCTTACTTTGACTATAGGGATGCATCTTCATCTTAGTTTATTGACTTCTTGATCCATAATCTCCACTGATTCTTCCATATAGTTAAGCCAAATTTCCTTCTTTGGAATGACGAGGGATTCGTCACATAAGTTTTTTTCTTACAAACATGAAAAGTATTATTGTCTGTTTTTGAGAACTGACTTTTGTAATGCCTTTTCTCTCCACAGGCATGACAAGTTACAAACATTGATAGCATGTCATTTCTTGTGGCTGGTCCTTTTCTTCTGTAGTTCCTGGTCAAATGACCCACCTTGTTACAAATTCGACACTTGACAGTGCAAACTCCTGTGTGATGCTTAAAATGCTCTAAGAGAAATGCTTATTTTTGGATTTTAAGCACTTAGAAGTTATGGTATGATTCATGGAGACGGAGATAATGATACAAATGATAGAGATGATGATGAAAGAGAAAGATAAGCTGGAAACAATAAGGTATGAAATGGGATTTCCTTTATAAATAACTTGCCTTTTTACTGTACATAGTCAAGATTCGACAAGCATTTTTTATTTATACCACACATCCCGTGGCTTAGGATAAAGCTATAACTAGTTTAAGAGTTTGATGATTTTGAGCTGGTAGATGACATCCTAAAGATCTTCCTGATTTGTTTGGTGATGAGCTTGGATTTTCTCAATGATTCGTTCAAGATCAGAAATTCTGTAGTAAGCAAAGGCAATCTTATCCTTTTGCCCTAACCGTTTCTTTTGAAGTTTGATAATCTGAGTACGGATTTCCTTGAGTTCAGTCTTTAGTTCGTTACCATTAATACGTCCTTCTTCCATTTTCTCAATGCGGTGAAAAGAGAGTTCTTCTAAGTAATTCAAAATATCTTCGATTTGTTCCTCATGATGCTTCAGATACATCTTAATTGAACATTTTCCTATTTCAAATATCTGAGGAGGGGTAGGAGTATAAACTGAGGAAGATGGTGATACCAAATTACAAGTTTGATTCCAAGATGAATTAAATAACGTAGTTGAGGAAGAAGATGGAGAATGGATTTGCTTCTTAGGTGGTAGTAGTTCTTCAGGAACAAAGAAATATCGGGGATCAAATAGTAGTGATGGTGGTAATACCGGAGATGGAGTCAAAATAGCTGGTGGAGTAATAGGATCTGGTGATGAAATAGGTAATTCCTTAGCATAAAATGCTTGTACGTTCTTCAAATAAGGATTATTGTATAGGGATGAAAATACTGGTGGGATCATATTATCTGTAGAGTTTTCCGAAGAGTTAAAAGAACTGCTTCCCATTAAAGCTGGAAAATAATCCGATGAGACCGAAGTATAGTTAAGAATATTCATAGAGGAAAAAGCATCCTCAAGATCAAAAGTAGAGCGATTGGGAGAAGACATCGTTCTGATAACAACCCAGTTTGTAAATAACATAAGTTATTTATATAATAGTATAATAGATATGTATCTTTACATACTTGTTCCGGAATGTAGTGGCACGGAGGACTTTGATGGCTGAAAAATGAAATGTGGTTATAGTTAAGGTTTTGACCTTGTTCTCTATAACCATGGCGCTGATACCAATCTGTAACACCCCCATTTTTACAATATAGCAGCGAAAGCTAATCTGGGGTATTACTTCATGGATACAACAATCATAATCATAGAAAACAACTTTAAAAGAAACGTTGTTGGAAAAATTTAGTTATCATTCATTATAATCAGAGTTTTTACAAAATGCAGGTCCCAAAATCTAAAACATTATGTTTGAATGATAACAGTTCAGCCATCTTCGAGCCCATGCCACTCCGTGCCGCAACTTGCTTAATTACCTAAGATAAACATGCTAAAAAGTCAACACAATGGTTGAGTGAAATTCATAGGTTTGATAAACAGTTTGAATACAAGTCATAGTATAATAATTGTACAAACACAATTATTATGAAAATGGTATGGTTATGTTCCTTGGGTTGTGTTTTATTATATACCCGAATCATAGTTACAATGTATTATCCCATTGTTGCCTTGTTTGGTCTGTTTGGTCTTGTCTGGTATCAACACATTATTATCCAAAGTCAATTTAACGACTCGAAGAGCTCATATTATCAACATATTAATATCCAAAGTCAATTTAACGACTCAAAGTCAAATTTAACGACTTAAAGGTAAATTTAACGACTTGAAGTCAGATTTAACGACTTGTAGGATCTATGATACTAACAGATTAACATCCATAGTCAATTTAACGACATGAAGTCAAATTTAACGACTTGAAGTATAGTATAATAATTGTACAACACAATTATTATGAAAATGGTATGGTTATGTTCTTGGGTTATGTTATTATATACCCGAATCATAGTTACAATGTATTATCCCGTTGTTGCCTTGTTTGGTCTGTTTGGTCTTGTCTGGTATCAACACATTATTATCCAAAGTTCAATTTAATGACTCGGAAGAGTCATTATCAAACATATTAATACCAAATCAATTTAACGACTTGAAGTGAAATTTTAACGACTTAAAGTTCAAATTTAACGACTTGAAGTCAAATTTAACGACTTGTAGGATCTATGATACTAACAGATTAACATCTATAGTCAATTTAACGACTTATAGTCAAATTTAACGACTAATAGGATTTATAACTTAGGCATTGATTGTAATGATGTATCAGATTAGCGTATAGTCTGGTAAAACACTTGTATTCGTTATGGAAGAAATGGTTTGCCAATTGATGGCGATATAGCAGCATTGTCAGGGTTTCTCGTTGTTGTTGTTTTCGTTGTTGCCTCTTGACGTGATTGGAGCCAATTTTTTTAGAAGATATAAAATTAGATACATTAGGGACGATATATAGGGACTCATCGATCTTATCATACTTCTTAATACCATATGGGTACATGCAAGCATCAACATTAATCCATGTAATCATACTTGCAAGTCCACCTATGTTGTGGCGCATGTATAATTATGTTGGCCACCATAATTATAGATGCCCCCTTTCATAGTTGTACTCCCTTATATGATGACACTTCATAAATTATCACACCATATAGCCTCTTTTTAAAAATGAAAACCGAATAATTAACACAAGAAATAATTTATAATCACTTTTATTATTATACTCAGATCCAAACATCGAAAATAACATTCCTATCATGGTCCAAACGTCGAAAGAAAGAAAAAACAAGCTAAAACATATCAATTACTTAGAACAATATGGGCAGTTACGAGACGCGCGGTCATGATCAGCTTTAGTTGTCTTTTTCCACACAGGTTTACTACTTGCGGTGGACTCCAGGTCCGAGTCCACTTCATTCCTCTCAACTTCTTCCTCATCTTCTATCAACCATCCATTCATGTTACCCTTTGGATGGGTAGTCTGATTGTTTTTTTTCACACAACATCCCACCCCTACTTTTTTTTTTTTTCTGGTGCAAACTCATTCATGGGATTTCCTTGTTGAAGTTGTGGGTGATCCACAAATCCATACAGGTCATGTCTTAGGTTGTTCCATGGCTCTTCTTCAGACGTTTCATAACCTTGATAATTTTCAGGAACTCTAGTGATAGTGTATCCTTGGCAATAATCTTTGTTTCAATTTCCTTATCCGTTTTCCATCAACTTCTCTTCAAGGTCATCTTTCTTTGACTCTACACGGCACTTGGCAATAGGATTCGGATCTTGCGGTTAAGTGCTTGCTATTTCTTACTCCTTTTACACCCAGTTGCGAAAGGCAACTGATGAATCAATGGTACTTTCTTTTTTTTTTTTTTTATACGAATAGGGGGAGACATACTATAATAGACCACAAAACATAGACTATATCAGGATACAGATCTTAAAATAACAAAAAAAAACTCAACTTATATATATAGTATATAGTATAATGTACTTTATGAAACTTAGGGAAAATAAGAGAATTAGGTATATAACTTTCACATAAGCCCTAAATGCATCTTAAGAGGGGCCCTTAGCTATAGTCTAGGCTCAACCACCTAGTTCTCTATAACCATAGGCTCTAATACCAATCTGTCACACCTCGCCAAGGCAGAAACACGAGGCGTAACATCATGGATATCATCACAACACAATGGGTCCACATTAGAGAAAAACACTAAATGCATAACTAAGTATAAAGACGTCAATGTGTCATGACAAATACCGAAAACAAATAACGACATCTGGGTATTAATGGAATAATGGAGTCTCTATCCTTACTAAGAACAATATCTCACGATCCTAATAAATTAAATAACATGCAACATAATCATGCAACAAACATAAACAAACTTAAGAGCGAACTCCAATGCAATCCTAGCGTCTATTCTAGCCACCTCTCTTAACCTGAGTATTCTCATGAAGCTCACCTGAAAATGATGCTTAAAAACGTCAACACAATGGTTGGTGAGAGTCATAGGTTTAAGACAAGCAAAACAAACCTTTAAATCTAATTACTGTAATAAATAAAATATAACATAGCAGGACATATAGCGTACTATCATACAAGCTAACATGCAATCACATCAATCCACATTGAGACGTTCACGCTCAATCCTCACACAAAACATAACAACAATGAGACGATCACGCTCACTCAAATACAACTCACGTATTAAGATGATCCGTTTATACCAATTCAAAGCCATAAATGCCTGAGACGATCACGGGTCAGCTCATATTCATACATAAAAGCAAGTAGCACATCTGTATAGCCCATGCATCATTTAAATCACTTATCATAGTAAACTAAAACATTTCAAACCTCTCTGTTCATTTCCATCCGCCAAATGTTAAAACATTAAAAAGTGGGACTAGGAAACCTCACTGAGGCTTAGCTTCCAAAAGAATCCAACAAAAGTTGCACAAAACACTTCATTGATAATCTAAAAAATTAAGCACAGCTAATAAGCTACCATCAATTAGGCACTTCAACCCAATAGGATGTAACCTCAACTTGATTGGATATCTAAGCTATCTACCATAGTTTATACTCTGTTTTAACCCTTTTTCCAATCCTACATAGGCCATTTACACTTTAATGCCTCCACTCTAAATTTTTGCTGGTTTTGAGCAGATTTTCATACTCACATACTGCGTCCTAAATGTACCACCTAAACGCTTCCACAATTCAAACCAAAATTACCATGCTACATATATGTTCTATGAACCTCTCATTGCTCTCCAAAAGCCATTACCACACTTTTACATCCCTTTAGAAATTCATTAATCCAAAGTGTCTAGAATTCGTCCAGAATCTGACCCTCAAAGTATGACTCTTGCATGACCATTTAGACCTCATTTATTGCTTAAAACAAATTCATGGGTCACACACATTATATAAAACTAACTTCCAGTGGATGTAGAGCCTTTAAACTAGATGTCTAAGTATTTTTAGAAAAATCAAACCCCAAAACTGAAAATTCGTCACAGTTTTACCCCTGATTTTGTACGAGCTTTTGACCTACTTTCTGACCATAAAGTTCACGAGACCAACTTTGATGGAAAGTAGACTCTCCGAGGTTATCTCCAGTAGTTGTAATTGTGTTATTTGAAATTTTTATGAATGAGTTATGACCTCTACAAGACTGACCAAAATTCTGCAGTAAATTAAAACGACTATATCTAAAGATCAAGCCCTAACCGACTAACCCAATCATGAAAACAATCAAACGAATGATCAAACATGATCTATACATCATAAAATTTCAGAAACATAAAACCCTAATCCAAACCCTAGCCGAAAATTACATGTTTTTAATCCCGAATCCATCAGCTAGATTAATTAATTAAAAATTAACTAGAATTTAAACAAGGCGGGGCGAAAAAAAAATTAGCATAATACCATAGCAAAGAAACCCTAATTTTTTTTTTCTCTTTTTCTTCTCCTGTTTGGTCGTCAAACGCAAGGGGGAGGGGGGTTTGGGATTTATTTTGTATTTATAGCCTACAATAAGGAGTCCTAGATAATTACCAATTATAATTTGATTCCAAATAAAATTCTTTTTCCCCTTTTTTTTCTTAGAACCGGCCGACCATGGCCCTTTTCTTTTTTTTTTTTTTTTTTATTTATTAATTATATAATTACTTGTATTTCCTTAAATTTTTATAAAAACCTTAACTAATTTGACTATACCTTTTTGCTTAAACGAAATTCACTAGACTTTTAAAAATAACTTTTTAACTTTTCATTTTCAACCTAACTTTCCTAAAATAGAATTTTTACATTATTCTTAACTTACCACTTAAAATCTAAACCTATCTTAGATTACTAACACAAAAATACGTATACGTAATAATACTTACACATTTAACACGGAAACGCTCAAATCTCAATAATCATTTCCTTGTCACTCAAAAGTGAACAAAATGAACTCAACCAATTTCACCACCATTCCAATCTCATTGAGATGATCACACTCAATAGATTGATTACCAATACCTCACATAACCCACATAAACTCATATAAACACACAGTATCACATACCCATATTTACAACAAGCACATAAGTCAATACTAACGGTTTGACATCCTGCTCAAATCATGGTTGTCACTTGGATTTGCCCTGCAAATACTGGTCGGAAAAATAGTTTCTTTTGGGGGACCCAAACCATTACTGACATGGATCCTGACCTTGTGCATCCAATATAGTCAATTCTTTTAATGGACATTGATGCATCAATATAGTCCAATTCTGAGGCCTTAATAACATATTCCTTGTTTTCCCTTAACAGCACTAAGAATGCTTTTGGCCTAGCCATATACATTTTTCATGGGTCCGGCATTATTCATGTGTCTTGATGAACAGTATTATCTGGTCTAACAGCATTAATTGAACATTAGGCCAGTACCTAGTTAAGGTGTTCTTGGAACATGTTCTTTTTGGACTCGGGTGAGTTATTTAGAGAAATTCTGTTTGTTACCCATTGGAATTGTTCCATAACTCATTTTGCAAATCTTCCATTATTATACCAGTTATTGGCAATCATTTTTCAAATGATCTAATACTACACCACACAACATGACAAAGTTTTGTTGAACATCTTAAATCATTCATAGTTTTGAGACATCTATTGGTTCCAGTTTCTCTTGTTCCCTCTAGGACTAGGTGTGTTTTGACCTATTTTTATCAACTGATGTTCTTCTAGGAGATTTTACTTGCTCAGTAGACTTAACAAAGTTTATCTTAGCAAAACTAGGTTTATTAAACATCTCAACTATTCTAACCTTAGGCACATTTTCTTCATCACTATCAGATACCCAATCCTCAATAATTGGGGCTCTATTTTCTTTTCTAGCAGTCTCGGGTTCATTATTCTCAACAGTAGGCCTTTTCAATACCGACCTCACTAACATTCACATCACAAAATCATCTAGACTAGGATAAACTAAATCAGATTTTGGTGGCATAAAATTCCTAGTATAGGGAGGTGGGACAGCATTATACCCTAATCCTGTTTTACACTTATCCATTATCTGTCTGTCTAGAAGTTTACTTAGGTTTTTTGATGAATTTTCAAATTTTTGTACTGTAAGTTGAACCTCATCTTTTTCTTTTGTAGCCAACTCAACTCCTTTTAAGCTTTGGTAATTATTCTAAATCTCTTAAATAGATTTCATGTTTTAAGAGTTTTATATCTTCCTCATACACAGACTTATTTTTCTTAAAGACTAACAGTCTAGCTTCTACAGATTCTAAACCAGTTTTATAAGAGACATCACTTATCCTAGTTGTTCTTAAGTCTTTAACTAATTGTTCATTTTGTTCTTTTAGATCTTTTACACATTCTAAACAAGTATGAACAACAATTTTGAGTCATTGATACTTAGGTTTGTAGAAGAAGTTGAATGTTAAAGAATAAGCCATGAGAGCAAAATTGGTTGGACCTTCTTCTGCTTGGTCACTCCAATCATAGCCAAAGCCATCACACTGAGACATTAAGATATTTGAAGTAGTTACCTCAACTGGCACAGTCCTTCTGGGGCTCCTATTTCTTACTGTCTTGATTCCTGGGTGCCTTGCACTCCCTTGCAAAGTGTCCTCTCTTGTGGCAGTTGAAACACTCCACCTTGGACTTGTCAAACCCAATTCTTTCTTTGTTGTCCATGTCCAACTTCCCTCCAGTATTCTTCAAGAATCTTCTTGCCCTCATAGTTAGCATAGCAATGTTCCACCTTAAATCCATCTCTTCTAGATCATCAGGATTAATTTGTTGTAGATATTCATTATCTAGCTGTGGAGTACTTGGTTGGCTAGCAAAGAAGGAAAAAATCACAACATCACTCAAATTTTCAATAGTTATTGAGCTATCAGCAGAAAAAAAAATAAAATAAAAAAAAAAAAAAAAAAAAAAAAAAAAAAAAAACACCTTGAGTGCTAGGTAGTAATTAAAATCCATGAGCATTATTTAACTGCTCTAGTTGTACTGTTAGTGCTGCTAGAGGACAGAAAGGCTACATTGTGTGAGTTTGTGGTTGAGCTAGATGTCCCCTTGACCTCTGATTCATAAGCCTTCAGGTTGTTGAAGAGGTCATCCAAACTCAATGTCTCAATCTCTGGTTTGTTCCTCCACACAATAGTATGCATAGTCCATTCTTGTGACAAACTTCTTAAGAACTTTTGATTGATGTCTTCTTGAGGGATAACTTCACCATGCATCTCCAGTTGACTAATTAGCTTTTGAAGCCTTTCATAGGTTTGCTCAATCACTTCTGTGCTGGATGCAGCAAAGTTTTCATATTGCTGCTTCAGAAGATTTTTTTGAGTTTTCTTTGTAGCAGTATTACCTCCAAATCTGTTCTTAATAGCCTGCATCAGTGTCTTAGCATCCTTGTATAAGTTGAACTTTAATTGATGCTCATTAGGTAAGGCCATCAACAAAGTGCTTCTTGCCTTCAACTCTGCCCTTCTTTGTGCCTTCTCTTCAACACTTGTAGGAGGGATAACAGTCTCCTTACCATCAATAGTTTTTGTTACTATAGGTGCATTACCATTTTCTACGATCTCCCATAGAGTGTAATCAAAGCACCAAAATTGTAGTACTGCTCCATCTTATCTTCCAGAGATCTACTACAGGTTGAAGATGGGTAGCTTGCTTGTTTGAGGGGGATTGAGAGTCCAATTACTTACTTGAAAAAGTAGATCTTGTGTGTAGTAAAGTTTCTTCTTATTCAAAACTTCTCTCAAGCTCTGATACCACTTGTTGATCCTAATAGAATAGATCTTGCTTAGCTTGTATAAGGCTAAGTTGTACTGAATAAATCCAAAACAACTATGATAGAAACTTTGATTGTGAATATCAAAGACTATGCGGAATCTAGTCAATGATACTAAGAAGAATTTCAATGAAACAGTATTAAATAAGATCAATAACAACCGGTTTATCAAACTTTCAGCCTCAATATAAAATGATTACTCTTAATAGTGTTAGGGTTTACAAAACCTTGAAGCTACGAATAGATTAACAAAACAATGAAAGATATATGAAAGGTATATCAATCTTTATACCCTATGACCTCCTTTTATACACCAAGGAGTCCTAACCGGCTTACAATATTTTCCTAAGTTATCATGATCTTTTAGAACAAATAACTTATACGTATCTTTTACAAAAATATTTTATACATATCATATAAGCAATCTTTATCCATTAGCAGTTGTAATCCTTCAGCAGTTGTAACTTTGTCAGCAGTTGTAACTTTGTATCAGCAGCATTAACTCTGAACTAGCAGCAGTAACTTATACACCAGCAGCATTAACTGTGTACAATCAGTAGTAACTACTTAGAATATTTTTTTCATTCTTCACCAGCAGTACTAACTTTACTCTAGCAGTACTAACTCTACTCTAGCAGTACTATGTTATACTAGTCAGTACTAAGTTACACTAGCAGTAGTAATATACTCTAGGAGTAGTAACTAACAGTACTAACTACTTAGCATATTTTTCACTAAGATTATTGAACAACACTAAGTTTTGCTTAATAGTAGTAACTCTAACCTTAGCAGTATTAACTCCAAGATCATCATGAAGTCTTTTAATCCCAACATACCACGTGGGGATTGGTGGATCTGAATTCCTAGAAAGAATTTCAGCTCCTCCATCATAGACATTTCAAACTTGTTGTGCATTAG
>BQNB010202941.1:0-10799 GCA_026074375.1 Tanacetum coccineum
TTTGTGAAGGTCTTGTGTGCGTTTGTTACTTGTATTTAGGCATGTATGTGGTTCGAACCTCACACAAAAGATCTTTATCTTTTGTGGGTTTAAAACCATAGAGCTTGCTACTTTATTATTTAGTTACCTTAGTATAGGCTAGGAGTATAAATCTTTCTTTGGAAAAACATCAAAATCTTGATCTTTTTTAAGAGTTTCTTTTAGAAATAAGGTTTTTTGTACTAGAATCTTGATTTCAAAATTTTCTTGTTAAAACGTTAAAGTTTGTGTTTTTATGGTTCTACTAGTCTTAGATAGGTAAGAAGTACAAGAAAAATCGGGTAAAAACATCAAAAAGTGTGTCTTTTTAATATTTTTGTGTTTTGAGATTCGAAAGTGTGTAGGCGAGTTATACGCAGTCCTTTAGGCGTGTTATACGTAGTCATTCAGGCGAGTTATACGCAGTCCTTAAGGCGAATTATACGTCATTTATTCAAGCGAGTTATACTTAATCACTTAGGCGATTTATACATGTTATTCAGGCGAATTATCCGTGTCTCTTCAGGCGAGTTATACGTAATCACTTGGGCGAATTATACGTATTATTCAGGAAAATTATACGTGTTTCTTCAGGCGAATTATACATTGTTCTTTAGGCGATTTATACATCATCATTTGGGGTGATTTATACATCAACTTTAGAGGCGATTTATGCATCATTTGCTTGGGAGATTTATACGCTTTACTTGGGTGAACTATACGCTTTCATTAGGAGAATTATACGGTTGTTCTTTGATTTGTAAAATCCCATGAAAATTTGTTTTCCCAGTTTTATCAAGAATTATAAAATCCCGTGTATTCCAAAGACTCAATCACTTTAATCTAATCTCACTTTAACACAACAACCTCCAATCACTGTACGATCATCTTTCATCTTATCACATATTAAATCAAAATGGATTCAATCATTCCAATTGGTCAAAAGAATACTCTTGCTGAGTACATGATACTCTCTGGAGCTGATAATCGTCCACCAATGTTGGACAAAGACCTGTGTGATTCTTGGAAAAGTAGAATGGAGTTATACATGCAAAATAAAGAGCACGGAAGAATGATACTTGAATCAGTCGAACATGGTCTACTCATTTGGCCTACTATTGAAGAAAATGGGGTGACCAGGACAAAGAAATATGTTGAATTGTCTGCTACAGAGAAAATCCAAGCTAATTGTGATCTCAAGGCAACTAATATCATTCTTCAAGGTCTACCATCTGATATCTATTCACTTGTTAATCATCACAGAGTTGCCAATGATCTATGGGAAAAGTTTAACTTCTAATGCAAAGCAAGAAAGAGAGTGTAAACTGTATGATGCATTTGATAAGTTTACTCACATCAAGGGGGAATCACTTCATCAATATTACTTGAGGTTCACTCAGCTGATCAATGACATGAACATTTACAAAATGAAAATGGAGCAATTTCAAGTTAATACCAAGTTCTTAAACAGTCTTCCACCTGAATCGAGTAAGTTTGTGACTGATTTCAAGCTTGTAAAAGATTTGCATACTACCAACTTTGATCAGCTTCATGCATATCTTGAACAACACGAACTCCATGCAAATAAAGTCCGTATCATGTGGGAACGCAATCAAGATCCACTTGCACGAGTTGCGAATCATCAGATGACACCATCTCACTTTAACACTTATCAATCTTCATACAACAACCCTCAGTTTCAACAATTGTTTTCACCATCTTATTCTCCTCAATATGGATCAATTCATCCCACACAACATTACTCAACTGCTTATCAATCCACACCTCTTGCAATCACTTACCCATCACCACCATATCCTAATGCTTACTCATCAACTGTTCATCAAGAGGCTTGTCCACAACCATAATATGTTCCTCAAATTGAATATACTGTCTCCATAGTTAATCAACAGACATACCTTGCTAAGTTTCCTCAAATAGACTCTAGTCTAGCAGTTCACGTGTTTAAGCAAGGAGATGACCCTATTGATGCCATTAACAAAATGATGTCATTTATGTCTACTGTCGTCCATCTCGTTTCCCATCTACCAACAATCAGCTAAGAAATTCATCAAACCCAAGACAACAAGCAACTATTCATGATGGAAGGGTGACTGTTTAACCACTGATTTACATTATTGATTCACTTACTCAAGGTGAGTTCATAGCCCCACGTTATATATTTATAATGATTTACAAGTTTTGGGGTAAGAAACATATGCATGTTTTACAATTAGACGCAAGTGGACATTTTACATTACGATTACGTGTTTGCCTAAGTAGCGATAACCCTCTAAGCCCATTATCATGAACTGCCAATTACTTGTTGTGAGCGCGAATGTTATAAATAGATCTATTTGGGATTGACATCCCCGTTCGGGTGAGTCATGCTCTCTGTGCCGGTATGCCGGACAACGAACGTATACCATGTCGGATTTGGGATGTTGCGGGTTAGAACATCATCACGGGCAATGTTGGCAATTTATATTGCAATTCATACATGTCGAGCTTTAGTGTCATGAGCTTAGGGAAACGAATTACATTTTATGTTGTTTGCATCTGTTTTATTATCATGAGGAAATCTTGCGGTCCTACATTATACATTTTACAAACCTATGAATTCACCAACATTATTGTTGACGTTTTAAGCAATGTTTTCTCAGGAGATCAATGAGGTACAAGACAAGGGATAGATTGGTGGTCGTTATTTTGCAAGTCATTTGCATTAAAGATTTGGTTGCATTATATTTTGGGGATATATTTGTTATGGACTAAAATATTTGTATTTTGAACAATGAACTAGTGAAGTTTCAGACTTATATAATAACAATTTGTTAATATCCATGTAGCGGTTTTAACGACTTTTAATGGTACGTTGTTATACAGAAACCAGAGAATCTCTATCCATCCGGGTTCTGACAAGATTTATCAGGACATGAAGAAGCTATATTGGTGGCCCAATATAAAGGCCGACATCGCCACCTATGTTAGCAAATGTTTGACATGTGCTAAAGTCAAGGCTGAACCAAAGGCCATCAGGTCTGTTGGTGCAACCCGAGATACCTCAATGGAAGTGGGATAATATCACTATGGATTTTATCATGAAGCTTCATAAGTACAAGGTTATGACACCATTTGGGTGATTGTTAACCGACTTACTAAATCCGCAATCTTTGTACCAATGAGGGAAACTGATTCCATGGAAAAGTTGGCAAGAATGTTACATGAATGGTGTTAGTCAGAGGCGTGAATAACCAGACGAATCATTTGTGATCGCGACCTTAGGTTTGCGTCAAATTTTTAGAGGTCACTTCATAAGGCATTGGGTACGATTTTTGATATGATTACTGCATACCATCCACAAACTGACAGACAAAGCGAGAGGACTATACAAACTCTTGAGGATATGTTTCATGCTTGTGTGATCGACTTTGGAAAGGGTTGGGTTAACCATTTGCCATTAGTTGAGTTTTCATATAAAAATAGTTATCACACTAGCATTAAGGCTACACCATTTGAAGCACTTTACGGTCGAAAGTGTCGTTCACTGGTTTGTTGGGCCAAGGTTGGAAAAGTTCAACTCACTGGTCCTGAGATAGTTTAAGAGACAACTAAGAAAATCATTCAAATCAAGCAAAGAATTTAAGCCGCTCGTGATCAACAAAAGAGTTACGCCAATTTAAAGCGTAAGCTGATGGAATTTCAAAAGAAGAGGGAGTTTTTGGGGGATAGAGTTATGCTCAAGGTTTCGCCTTGGAAAGGAGTAGTACATTTTGGCAAACGGGGGAAGCTAAACCCCAGATATGTTAGACCTTTTAAAGTGTTAGAAAAGGTTGAAGACGTTGCTTGATCCGCTCTGACTACACCTTAAATTATATATAATATAATAAAATATAAAATTTATATAGTTAAGGGAATGGGTCTATAGAGAGAGGTCAATATACCGAGAAGTTTTAGTATAGTGTTTTCCCGTGGTCGTAAATTCCCCAGCGAGGCTGGAATGGTATAAATCGATAGTCGGTTGGAATTTGATGTTCGAATGCGAAAAAGGATGATTTTGGTGTATCTATATCTATTACATAAATAAAATTAATCAACTTAAACAATTTTTCTCTGGGAACAAATAAATACTACAATTTAAACTATAAGGTCTATATTAATCTAAAAATCTAGAAAATTAAAATCTACAATATTAACAAAAGTTAAGAAAACTATTTTCTTTTTGATATTTTAAACTTAATTTCAAAATTTATAAAAATTAATATTAAAACTACAAAAAATGAATTTAAAATTTAAAAGAGATAAAAATATTTTTTTTCTTTTTATAAAAATAAAGCTATTAATTCTAAAACTAAAAACTATTTTTTTGTATTTTTCTGAAAAATATTCTATTTTTTATGAATTTTTTTAAGATTTAAACCTATTAAAAACTAAAAATATTTATAAAAATTACCCTACTGTTTCTAAAAATTCTATAAAAATTACACTAGATTAAGAAAATGTGCAGAAAAACTAGATACAAATAAAATAAGCCTAATTTTTATAAAGTTTCTTAACATTAATTCGATTATTAATATAAACTAAAAAATATTAAATTAAAAAGAAATAAAAGGTAAATAAAAGAAATTGAAAAGGCCAGGGGGCAAAGGTGGACAAAACAAAGATAAGGGTAGGCGGGGTAACTATTCAAATTTTCACTCCCTTCTTTCTGAACACCCTTACACTTTACTAAAAATACCAAACAGACCCTACGATTTTGGCTTATTTTAGCTTATCAAAAAATGATTTTCAGGAAAAGCTCAAAAGATGAAAGTTGTAGAAGAGCTTATAGGGAGAAACTTTAACAAAAGCACTTATTGGTTTTAAGCACTATTAAGCTCTAAAAAGTGCTGATAAGCTGCTGTATCAGTGGCTTATTAGCTTTTGTTTTAAAAAATCTTATTGGCTTTTTCTTTGAGCTTAAGAGCTCAAAATTAAGCTGAAAGTGACTTGACTAACTTAACTAACCTAAATCTACCTAATTTAACTAAACTTAATACCAATAAGCCCTAAAATAAGCTAAAGCAGGAATAAGCTAACTTAACTTAATTAAAACAAAAACAGAAAAAGAGCTACTTTGCAGCCTAAATAAGCTACCCTAGAGGGGGAATTAAGCTACAATATTTTGGGGAGATAAAGGTCTACCTAGGGGCTTAATGAAACTACAAAATAATCTAGTGCTTACTAATCTATTTTCAAAGAAATCAAGAACTGAAAATCCACTTTTGCACCAGGGGAGGGCAAACTCAGTGGCTGAAAAGGGCTTTTTGGGCTTATAAAATAAGCACAAAAATGACTTTTACCCAAAAGCAAGTCAAAACAGATTGAGAGTAGTGGTCAAAGAGCTTATTTCCAAAATAAGAGGTTCTAAATCACAATAAAACCTGCTGATTTTTGCTCTCAAAAGTCAAGGTTTTCAAAAAAATATTGGTTTCACTCTTTTGACTTCTACTTGGTCAACTTCAAAGGAGCAGAAATAAGGGTCTTAAAAGGGACTTTTGTGACTATATGAGCTTAAAAGTGAGTTGCTTAAGCTGTCTAAGCAGCTTAAGCCTTAAGGCTTATTTTTTTCTTTGTGAAAACTTTGAAAGAAAAAGAAAAAGCTAAGAGCTCAATTTTTTACTGAAAACTATAAAAATTTTGGCCTAATTAAACCCAAACACTCAGCCTAAAATGGCTGAGTGCTTATGACCCATACCACACCCCATTTGACCCATTTTTGGGTCTTTGCCAAACACCCCTTTAATAAGTCAAAAAGACTTATTACTAAATGTTACTTAAAACTAATTAATGTAGGTTGATGTGAGTTACAGTAGGATTAAGTCGAAACAAATAAACACAACTTCCTTTCAGAATTGACAAAGAATTTAAAAGACGAATAATGTTGAAAATCAAAAGAAACTTAACATCAACTTCAAAATTTGATTTAAACTTTTAAAATAGTACATTACACTTAAAAAGCAAGCTGGAAACTTTAAATTACAAGTTAATTAAAAGTTAAATAAAAAAGGCTAATTAAAAACTAATGTGTGTTCGGCATTGTGCTTTCTTGCTTTTATAGAAGTCCAAGGTCTTCACAGCTTCTTTGGTGTGTGTTTCTTGTGTGAGGTGAAGCCTCAGCTTCCAATCCTAGCCCTTTGATTTGGGTTTGTGTTTGTTTTAATGCCATATCCGCCATTGATTTACCTTGGGTTAAGGGAGATTGCCAGCCTGGACCTAATTAAAGGTTAGTGGGGTGTGGGAAAGGTTATAACCGGGTAAAGGATTGGTTTGGGTAAAGGGTTGGGGTGGTATCTCGTGATGTTGGGGGAATTGAGGAGATGGCGGGAAAGCGGGTTGAGGGGTGAACAGTGGTTATTAACAGGTTTTAAAAGTTTCATTTGCCCAAGAAGAACCCCTCAACTTCTAGCTCTTTTCCATTTCGTGTTTCTTTTCTTTTTAGTTATAAAACGAGTTTAAAAAGTGGCATTATCAGTCCTTATGTTTTTAAAAGAACAAAGATAAAGAAAGTTTCAACTAATGGCAGTTTCAGCCCTTGTGTTTTATAAAGAGATAAAAGGTTTTGTAAAATTACAAATCCAGTCCCTCTTATTTTTAAAACACTTTTCTTTTTACAAACATTTTTAAACTTGACAATTTTAGTCCCTAGGGTTTATAAAAAGTTGTTTTGGGCCAGTATTGGGTTTAGGTTTGTGTATTGGGCCCAATTGGGTTTAGGTTTGTGTATTGGGCCCAATTGGGTTTAGGCTTTTGTTATTGGGCTTTTTAAGGCCCAATAAGGTTTGGGTGGGTTTTGTGTGTACAATGGCTGAGATTGGCTTGTTCAAGGGCTAGGATCGGGCCTTCAAACTCATTCATAGCTCTGCAATTCGCACACAAATGCGCGCCCGCGCTGTCAATGAGAGTTGAGGGCCCAATGTGGGCTTCATAGTCTTCATCAATCATACACACAAATGTGCTTTCCCGGCCCATCATGATTGGTGAGACTTGCAACCAATAGTATTCTTCAATTACAACTCCGGTTTTTCAATGCAAATGTTAATTTGTTGAGTTGACTTTGACTTTGACTTATCTGATCTATGGCGCTATAGCTTTGGCTATTGCCCTTCACATCTTTTCCATTTCCGAGTTCAGCTTTGTCGTTTATTGGCTTTGTTTTCTCTTCCTTTTCCTTGGGTATCCAGTTCCTCAACACTATACCTTGTAGGCCAAAACAACGTATCTTTTGGCATTTCTAAGTCCGTATTTTTGGTCGATTTCAGCTCGATTTTAAAGGTAAAAAGGATATGTGAAGTTACAAGCACATACCAATTCCACGACCATCACCACATCAACTGTCTCCCTTCAGCACATTGAAAGATTCATGCATTTATACCTCATTGTATATACTCTGCATTCTAGATAATGTCAAACAATTCAAACATCTCTCTCCTTTCTTAGTTTTTTTCTACATCTGCAGTTTCTTAAATCCCATTCTTCTCTGAGCTTTTATGACATTAACATAATTTCTTCGAACATCTGATGTGATAACCAGTCCCTTGCTGAGCTCTCTACAATCTACCTTCTGAAATTTTGTTAATAGACCAATTACTCAAACCTAATAGTGTGGAGCTCACAGTTGACACTCTGGTTTTTGTACAAGCTAAATGGAATACAAGAAGACGAAGATATGATATAATAACTGCTCACTTTGTTTTTGAACAGCCTAGGACTATCAGATTGCTACAATCAAATCCACGCAATATTTCTCTACACACTGGAATACAGGTTACTAAGCAAATGTATGATTATGATACGATATCAAGTTGCATACATCTGATAAAAACAAACAAATTGACATCATACGAAGAACATCATACCATTGATTCATACCTGCAACGTTCAAGCTGTCCATGGAAAACAAATGAGGAATAACTTCTGAAGAGCAATTCATAAATTCATCCAACGTGCTTATCTGCTCTCTTCGTCTATCTGTTTTAGAGTAAGATCTTGTCAAGGCGAGCGACTGCCGACACTAAAGCATTTAAACCGCACTTTTCTCACAAGCACCTCAAGTACTGCTCCACTACTTCTAGTTCTTTGTTTGTGCAGCTTTAGCTCAATTGAAAATACAGTTATTGAGTTATACTTACTCTATCACAACCAAACCCACCATTAAATACTGATATTCCAATAAGCTTTAGACTTAAATCGGTTCTGCTTGAAGTGAATCACTAAAATTGAAATAAAATATATATTGACCACAAATTTTAATGAAGCTTTACTATAACCAACGGACTCGTGAACCTTGACAGGAAATTTTATTGATACTATTTGAAAATACGTTAGAGGAAACAGCTTAGCAAGCGTTGCATAAAGATACAACTTTTCTAAAATCCTAAGTGTGAATCACAACATACCAAGCTCTGCAGAGTTGACATCTGGTCAAAAAAGCATTTCTCTTTCATCTTATTTGTATGAACTCTGAAGCAATTTGTAGACACCATTCTCATTGGGAAGTGCTGATTTCCACTTGAACCTCCAAACACCAGGCCTTAGCAAGTCTAAATAAAAACGCTCGCCAACAAAATTAAGAAAAAAGGTACTCTAATGACATGGCAAAAATCCCACTAGAGATAATAGACCTCACCTCAGAAGAGCTTTCACAAGTCAAATCGGTTTCTGTACTGTCCATCACCAAAGACAACACACATTTATTCAGCGATTCCACACCGCCTATCTAATAAGGGAAACTTATCCAACTCTTCTTACGGGATCTGATGGCCTGTTTCCCCAATATTTTTATTTTTTTAGTTAATTTTAACAGTTAAAGAAGTTTAGAAGTGATCTCAACCATTGTAATAAGCTTGCGTTGACAATGCTATCGTGCACTCATGTGCCATTCCTAGTCGAACCTCTAGACTGAAAATGCAAATTAAAAATACAGGTTACAACATGGCATTTATGATTATACTTTATATCTAAAAATGGATACTAATTATGGAAAAAGTCAAATATGAAAGTATGGAAAGGACCGACCTTACAAATCGCATCAATTTCATCAAATATGATAACATGAAAGTCACTTTGATCCCCTGAAACAATTTGAAAACATGTGATCACATGCAAGTCACTTGTTGCATAAACACTGGATACATTTATTTTGGTAAATGTTCGCACACATTAACAACATAGCCTGACTATTTTGTTCAAAAACATATATAACTTTAAAATCATCAATGTGTGCTTAAACATTTCTCAAATCCAGAATCAAATAGAAGTCGAGCACTAATTTCTTATTTGGTTCCGCTGAAGTAACTACCAGAACTAAAATTTACCTATCGTATTACTCAAGTTTATAAACGAAAGCTTACATCGTTGCAGGTCTCATTTACATTTCATATAAGAAATATAGGTATTACATTGGCTCCAAAGTACTTAATGCACCCACATAAAAAGACGAAGATATGAAAAATCTTTATTATTTCATAACTTAATAAAAAAAATCTCTTGCATTAACCACGGCATATATGATTTTCAATAGGACATAGCATGGTTTAATCAGTAATTTGAGTGGTGAATGAGCTATACTTGTGGCACTACGAAAATTATGGCTCAGGGTGTGAACAGTTCTGCATTACACGTATTAAACTAATCATTTCCATCAGTGGCTTCAGAAGCAAAATACTTATGTTGTGTGTATACACCTCAAAAGTTTTGCCTAAGATGCCCCCAAAAAAATGAAAACTTAGTCCTATAGGATAACTGTCTCTAAAATTTAAATAAATCCCGTTTTGACCCATGACACGACAACATACCTCATTTGCTTCACCGTGGAGTAGACCGCATAGTGCCCCAACTTCTGCAGCAAGAGTTGTGTACACACCGACACCACTGCAGTCACTACCTTCTTGACTTGTACACATCAAACCTGCAACACAAACCAACATAAAATTATTTGTTCGACTTCAAATAGATTAATTTGACTTTTTACTATTAGCGTTATTTTTAACCCAATAACTCTTTAAACTAAAAATCAAAATTTCCTAATTCACTACTCCATCCGTCCCATTTTTATTGTCCACGTTTCCTTTTTGGGACATCCCAATTTAATTGTCCACTACTAAAAATAGACAGAGAAGTTTGATCAAGTTTACTATATTACCCTTGTTTGAAGTTATTATTACAAACTTTAAAGAATACTTTAATTAATTAGCTAAGGGTAAAACTGTCATTCTGTCAAAAAGTAAGAAAGAGAAAGCAGTAATAAACGCACTTTTCTTAAACTGTGTGTTTTTTGTCGGAGGACAATAATTTTGAGACGGAGGGAGTATAATAAATATCTGTAACAATATTGCCCTGACCTTTCTCTTAGACATTTCATCAAACATGTTCCGATCGACCTTCAAAATCACATGCCTGGTAAACATGTAACAAATGAATTATAGTAATCAAATCTATATAAACCATATGTAAAATAATTAATTAATACAAACATATTAATTAATCGAATTACATTTTTAGATCACAAAACATATTAATGATCACGAATCACTGTGATTACGTTTTTAGATTTCAATCACAACAAAAACTAAAAATAAAATGAGTTTAGAAGAAGATAATAAAAAAATACCTCCATGATGGCATGATATAACCGGATTTGTGTGTTGAATTCCTAAATGATTCGATTTGTGTGTGTTGTTGTTGCTTGTTTAGATAGCCGGTGGGATTTTTTTTGTTGGTACGCTGTTTTTTGGTTTGTT
>BQNB010202946.1:0-10799 GCA_026074375.1 Tanacetum coccineum
AAGCAAACACGTACAATAATAAAAATAAATAGCACATTTATTGACGTCGTCAAAGACTTGAAAACACAGGGTGTTATAGAGGAGGCTTGTACTCTTCCGATTCTTGTTGTTGTTTGTACTTGTGATTGTTTGCAGGATTGACCCAAAATTTTCTGAAGACTCTCGTGTTCGGTGTTTTGTCCCGGTCCACTCGAGCTTCCTAGCCTTTGCTTGCCATTAGTTTAGGGAAATCCAATATCCTAAAGATTATTATCGACTAACATTTATCTTTTAGCACACTTGATAAACGGCTTAAGATTTTTGTGATACTTTCTTCAGGCTTGAGTTATGCATTCGACCTTTTTGAGTTCTAGTATGGGGTTTTTAAGTCTTAGGCTAGGAAACATTGAGGACAATGTTTGATTTTAGTATAGGGTAGTATATCTTCGATACGATCTTGCCTACTTTTACCCGTTGTTCTCACGTACCCTGTTTTCCCAATAAAATTTTTAAAAAAATGAAAATTTTTAAAATTTTCAAAAATAAAATAAGTGTTTTTGTCACAATTTTGACTTTCTTGCTGGGTAGAATAAGAGTAAATTTTGACCCGATCGAGCGTGTTGAGCTCTAGCTTGTTCCTTAACTTTTAGGCTAAGCGTTCGCGGAAATTCGCGAAGAACGAAAAATGATAGAGTTAAGTATGAGTAGGATGCTAAACAAGGATTAGTTGGAAATCTTAAGAGCTCATGTATGTAACTTGTTGCTTTTTCTCCCATAAGCTCTTAACCGGATTAATATACGTGCTGTTTTTGGAGATTAAATCAATAATTTTTTATGTAATATATAGCAAAAATTTTAGTCTTAGTTCAAATTTATACTTGAATTTTTCAAAAAGAAGTCTTCTATATATATATATATATATATATATATATATATATATATATATATATATATATATATATATATATATATAAATGATGATAAAATAATTAAAAGTTGTGGGTTGATAAAAGTTTACTACCTCTTGCCGGCTCACAACCGATGTGGTAGTCTTCTAATAAAAATCCGAGACTGAAATATGTTTGCTACATCTTGTCGGAGGCGTGGCCGATGTTATAGCCTTCTAAAAGGTCGAGGGTTACAATTGCAATAATGTCTAAATAGTTAAGTGTAAATTAATAATAAACTTCTTTTTGTTAAATTCAAATATGCTTATGCACTTTGACTACACAATTTTATAAGCTATGAAATCATCCGGAAGCCTGAGAGTTTTTTGAAACCTAAGGTCCGTGAGTCCGATACTAGTCTCTGTGGGTGTCCAAAAGCCTGTCACTTAGCCGGTAAGGTTGGATAATGCCGAGACGAAAGTCGCAACATGGTGACTCGCCTTTAAAATCACTATTCTAAGGTGGAACGTAAAGCATAGTATGTTGCAAAAAGTTGATCCATGGTTGAAATTCAAGATAGCACACTCACTTAAGATATAATAAATATCGGGAGTAAAAGGTTCACAAGTTGCAAATATGAGTAGTGTTAGCATCCTTACTGATATTTAGCTGTGATTTTGTTTTTAAGCATGTTTGGATAAGTGAAAAGTCGGGAACAAATGATATAACCTTAGGTTTGAGCATTCTCGAATCAAATGCAATCTTGTTCTATGATCCCTAACAGTTATGAAAATAACGAAAGTCAAAATTATCTCAACAAAAAAAAATGGAGAGGTTTTAGAAAATGGGAAATTGGGGTGTTTTATAACTTGTGATCTCTTAGCTCTCTCAACAAAAATCTTTGCTACTTTTCAAAGGTTTAGTTTGGGGAAGTTTTGAAATATTTGGTTATAAGGCATGAAATATTGCATGAGGACACACAATCGTTTATTTTGAGGAATTTTAATATGTGTGAAATACACATATCCGTTTATACCTAAAAAGGCCCAATTAAGCCCAAAACAGACTAAAAATGGCAAAGATATGCTTGTTTTTGTGTTTTGTGTGTGCAGGTACGGATAAGATAAAAATCACAAGAAAATGGTCAAAACCGGGCAAACACGGACACGAGGAACGGAAGAGCACAAAAGAAGTCAGGAAATCAAGCCAAAGTCAAAAAGGTCAAAGCTTCAGTCAACTATGGGTCAACTCAGGTCAAACCACAAAATGACAAAAGTACAAAACTAGTCCCTTAAAATTCCAAAGTTACACAAATGGTCCCTAAGCCTAAATGGGCCAAAACCTATTAAAACCATACCCGGACCCAAAAATCACAACCAATAGTCCAAGCCCAAAACCAAAGCCCAAAACCTAGGCCCATTTTCCTTTTATCTAAGTTAAGGGACCATTCCTGCCATTTTCAAAACCATTTCACCACTTGATTTACATTGCAATTATAATTCAAAAACCACAAGGACTGAAATTGCCATAATCCCAAACTCACACCACCCGTTTTACCCAATTCAGTTAAACTAAAAAAGGGCGCCAAGAACAAACACTATTCACCCATCCCCTACCTTTCACCACACAGTCAAAAACAAAGGGCAATTCTAAATTAAAGGGTGCAATAGTCAATTCAATGGAGCTAGTACAAGATGGCAGGGAGAAAGTTGTCAAATCATGAGTCCTAATTGGTTAAGCCAAGCAAGAATGACACGTTGGATATAGGGAAGCACAAGGAATATTGGAATTTTCACTTGACTCACTCTCAAAACTAACACAAGGTGTCTCACAACGGATTGCCAAGCTGGCAATCCATGTGAGTTAGATATGATCCAAGGGTGGAGAATTATGATCCAAACATGAGAGAATCCAATGGCAAGATTACAAGGACGTGGGATGCAATCAACAGCCTAGAAGCTTCTTCAACTCAGCTATACAAAGCCCACACCTCTCACACACACCATATCTCTTTTCTTCCATTTTCACCTAGTTTAGGTTTAGCCTTTTTAAATAGCTTATTTTAATTTACTTTTAAAATCAGTGTAATCTCTTTCATTAATGAAATCAATCCTTTTTTCAGGTTAATGACATCTACTTTTTTTAATTTTTTTTAATATTTCTATTTATCATTTTGTGATAACCCTAAATTTACTCAAGTGTTTGTGTTATGACTCAAAAGCTCTTAATAACTCATTTTCAGCTCTCTAAGTCTCTAAGCCAATATATTGACTTAAATCAGTCTTAATTTAATACATTAAATCCTAAACCAGCTTAATTACTTTGTGTTATTTGGACTTAAAAACTTTTGGAAGGTGAGCCAATCATGGAAGGGCTCACAAGGACTTAACTGGCTTATCTATGATAAGCCAGAGCCGTAGATAAGCTCTAAGAGCCTATAAGCTTCTGTTAAGCTGAAGCTCTTGTAAAGTTTCCTATTTACTTTACTTGTCTTAATTTCCTAGTCTTAATATTGCTTAGTTGTTTACTATTTGCTTAAATCTGCTTATTATCTTGCTTATCTGTGCTTATAAATGTCTAAATGTGCTTATCTATCATGTTTCTTAATCTGATTTTAGTCATTATAATCTAGATTTCATATTACTTAATATTATTCTTATAAATCATAAAAACCCAAAAATTAGATATCATAGTTATAGATCTTTGATTATGGCCGTATTACAGTTATGGATTTATGTTTGTTTTGTTTAGTTATAAGCTAATTTTTCATCTGGTAATTAGGTCTTGATAGTTACTTAATTCAAATTAATAACTATATGAAATATGTCAAAAATTTAAGGAGTGTTTTGGATCAGTCTTGTTAGACTTTTAAAAGTCAAAAGTGATCTTGGTAATTTTTCTTAAGTCAGCTTTCATATCATGTTTGATTAAGATTAGAGCAAGTTTTAAGGTTTAGTTTGAGCTTAATTTCATTTTGGAGCTTATTTAACTTGGCTATGCACCAGAGGAGCTTTTTCCTCTAATAATTTCTTTGAAATTTTGATCCAAGCTTCATTAAGCTTGGATCTTGCTTGTGTTGGTTTAAAACTCATTCAATAGGAGTGTGTTGTGCATGATTGACCACAAAGGTATCCTGCACTTTTGTTTGCTTACTTGTCAATTACATCAGCAGTAGTAACATCAGTTACTACTGCTGACTTTTCTAGTATCATTAGGTAAGTTAATGTAGATTTAGGATCTAAATTTTAGCCAGCATATAACTCACATATAGCTTAATATAGTTTAAATCTCATTTTTCATTTTTTAGCTTAATTCTAGTTTGCATTAGCTTCTAAAAGTCATCAAAAATCTTTAAAAAATCAAAAAACAATAGTAACAGTTTTTAGGAATAATCTTAGATTACTATGCTTATAACTTAGGTTTTTATAACTTAGATACTTAGACTTATTTATAGGTTAAATAGTTTTCAAAAGCTTAGGATTAGTTAGCTATTGGAGCATTTAGCATAAAGAGCTTTGAGCCTTTTGAATTTCTTCCTGAGTTTGCTACTTTGTTCATCAATTTCAGTTAGTTCAAAATGATTTTAGTTAATATAGCTTTTCATTTTTAGCTTATATTCATCACAAGCTACCTGGAACATCTCTTGGTTTTAAATTTGAGTTTTAAATTAAGGCATAGTACAAGCTTTTTAGTCCAAACCAGCAATTTTGAGCTTAAAAAGCCTCACTTACTATAGACAGAACTTCATAAGCTCTTTTTGAGCTAATTTTTGAGTTATAGCTTATGCTTTTTTTTTTTTATTAAAAGTGCTTAGAATTATGTACTTAATAGGTTTGAGCTTTTGGTTTTGAAAAATAAAAAGAAAAGTGCAAAAAGGGTGTTGCCAGATTCGAACCAAGGACCTCACACTCACAAACCATACGTGTTAACCAATATGCTACAATAGCTCATCCATTAATTCCTCTTCCCATTTAATACTTGTACTCATTTTCTTTTTCCTTTTTGATTAAAAGCCGTAGCCTAATAAGCTACTTTCCACAGATATTGTTGGATTAACTGTGCTGTCATCTTTTATTTTTTCTAGTAAACTTTTTCACTTTTAGATTTTTCTGAATTTTTCACATTTCCTTTATTTTATTAATTTTCTAGGAATTTTCGTAGATTTAAAATATTTAGAAAGATCAATAAAAAAAAATACAAAAATAACTTTAAAAACAAAAAAATAGGGTTGAATTTTTAGTATTAGAAAAATTACTTTTAGTTTTAATTCAAGAAAAATTAAATTTTTACCTCTTTTAAATTTTTTATTTCATTTTTTAGGCTTTATTTTTTAATTTTAAAAATAGTATTTTAATTATTAAAAAATTAAAAATAGTATTCTCTGAGTTTTTTATGTTATTTTAGACTTTTCTAAGTATAAAAATCATTTTTCATAATTTTTAGGACTTAATTTGCTATTTACTAGGATTTAATTAGATTAAAATAGTTTTTTAATCATAATAAATTCAAAAATAATAAAAAAAATATTTTTCTTTTTCCTAAAATTTTTTTTGTCTATTCTAGGTTTAGAAATTTAGTTTGCATTTTTAGGAGTTAATTTTGTTTTTTAACTTTCTTATTTGTCGCGTTTTATTTGATTTCCGTTAATTGTTTTAAGTACACTTACATTGCTTTTGTGTGCTTTATTTTAATTATTGCTTTTATTTAGTAAGTGATAGATAATCAAAAACATCTCTTTATTTTCCAAACTTCATCCAAACTAAAGCGTGGTTTTAATTCACAAGTCGTCAGAGAAACGACCCGGGAAAGCTTACTCCCGGTTACACGTATTATATATACATATAATAAATATAAAATATATATAAATATTTAAATAATATATATATCTTTTAGAGTGGATTTTCCTAAGGGAGAACTTTGGGAAAGTTCTTAATTTGCTTTTTTGGATTGTCTTATATATTATCTTATATATTTTTATGTATATGGAATTACTATACTATTACCAATCCTGTAACACCCCCAAATCTGGGCGCAGCGGAATGTGAATATCTGAGGGCATTACTTCATAGATCAGTAACACAAGATATGAGAAAGACCACTAAACGTGTCATTTGAAAAAGATACATTGGATTAACAAAATACTTGTAAGTTACATAAGCTCATTGCTTCAAATTTGTTCAACATTAATAAATAAAGATTTCGGTTTATAACAAATTGTCCCCAAAATGTCATAAGACCCCAATATTTGATATGACTTCATCAAATAATTGACTTACAATGTCTCACTACACCACGTGCCTATGACCTGAGAAACTTGCTTATAATGACAACATAAAGTTGGTGAATTCATAGGTTTATGTAAATCAATAGTAGGACCGCAAGATTTTCAAATGTATGATTAAGCAACAAATGAAAACATCATAAAAAAGTAACCACGTTATTCCTAAGTTCATCGAAATCTGAAGCTCGACATGTATGAATGCATAAATTGCCAAATAGATGCCCGTGACTGATGTTCTAACTCGCACATCCCAATCCGACCATTGGAGTATACGTTTGTATGTCCGGCAACCACGCCCAGAGAGCGCTAGTCACCCAACGAGGATGCAATCCAAATATATCTCATTTATAACATTCACGCTCACAATCATAAATGACAGTTCATTGATACTGGGCCTCAGTGGGGTTATCGCTACTTAGGCAAACACGTAATCATAGTATAAAATGTACACTTGCGTCCAATTTGTAAAACAAAGCATGTTCTCACCCCAAAGATTAAATTATTTTAAATAATGTAAAACATGGGGCTATGAACTCACTTAGTAAATAGTCCTCGAAAATGATAATATTTATCTTCCCGGGGGGGGCCCGTAAGTCTTGACTTTTTGCCTTGGTCAAGGGTGAAGAGTTTGGATTTGCCTAGTATTTTATATATATACCGTCAACGAATCACACACCGTCAAATACCTAAGTAAATACGGCCAGTCTTAGTCTACAGTTTATGTTAAAGACTCAATGTATAAATTAAAATAAATTGCTAGTTTATATATACTATTATCACTTGTGTGGTGGTGCACATGTTTAATGTATTTGTATTCACTTGATGGCTCTTGGGAAGGTATACGATTTCATGCGTTCCAATATACGTATAAAAGTGATTAATAAATGTTCGTATTTATTAACTCGTAGGTTAACTTGTATATTATCCGAATATAATTCATCCAATATGTTAAGTGTTTGTGAAATCACTTTTGTTTATAAAATACCCTTAGGTTTTCTATAATTACCAAACAGTCCCTCTAGTTTATAAAAATAGAGTATTTACACTTTAGACCCCTTAAGTTTTCACTTGTACATAGTTAGTCCTTCAACTTTACAAAGTTACACTTTAGGTCCTTATATGTTTCTAACAGTCCCTAAAGTTTTAGAATGACCAAAAATAGTCCCTTAAGTTATAAAAATAGTAAGTTAACAGTTTTAAACCTTTAAGTTTCAAAATTGACACATTTAGTCCCTGAACTTGTAAAAATCACATTTTTAGTCCAAATAAGTTCTAATAAGGGACAATATGTTTCATTAGACTTCAATAAGCCACATAAGTTGTGTCAGCTTATAAATAAGCTCAGATGAGCTTATTTAGGCTTATTAGGCCTTATTTGGCTCGCTAAAGTCCATTAAGCAAAATAATGGCCCGAATTAGTTTTCAAAGGTACATAAGTCCTTATTAAGCTCATTTAAGTTCATATGAAACTGTTTAGATAAAAATAAGCTCGGGAGAGCTTATTTTGAGTTTGTTGGGCTCGTTAGCCTATCATTCATAACCCGAATTGCTTTTAAGGGTCCATTAAGGTTTCTCTACATCCTCCAACTTACTTCCTCATCTCATTAAGCTCTTATGGTTATAATTAATCTGTTTTAATGTTCGGCTTATCCAATAAGCCAATAAGCTCATTATTAGGCTTTTGGACCCAATAAGAACCCGAATATGTTTACACGAGTTCAAGTTAGTCCCATTTAGGTCCATTTAGTATTTTATAAGTCTAATAAGCTTCCTTAAACTGTATAAGCTCACAAATAAGTTGTTTGAGCTTATTGTGGCTTATAGGTTCACGTTTGGACTCGGTAATGGACTAACAAGTCCATTAGGGGTCCAATTGGTTATCTAATGAGTATTAAGGTCCATTTAGCTTTGATAAGCATTTTAGGTTTTTAAATAAGCTCGTGGAGCTTATCAATAAGTTATGGGTCTCCACTATTAGGCCTGGTTTTGTTTAACGAGTCCATTAGTGGCCCGTTAAGGGTTTCCCTTTGCGTTTTACTAGTCAACGAGTTTAATAAGCTTCCTAACCCCTCTATAAGCTCAAGTGTGCTTAATAATAACCCATGGATCCTAACTAGCGAGCTGTTGGGCCTGTTGGGCCCGATTGCAGGTCGTTTGGATTAAACAAAATCGTTGGTGGCCCGCTAAGCACTCTAGATATATATATGATTCAAAAATGTGCCCTTGTGACCAAATGTCGTGTATTTAACTTATATCCACGTTACGTTTTACATGCAAGCATTTGTTTATGTAGAGTATACGTTCCCAAGCCTTTGTGTCACGTTTACAACGAAGGTTTACGTATGGATTTTATTATAAATTCGTGTACAAGGTATAACGTATACATCGAGGTCTATGTTTTCATAAAACAAAAGATTTAAGGTCATTGCTTGTTAATACTCCCATATGTTACGTGTTTCTTTGTGCATGTGCACCACACAAGTCGTTATATGCACTAGTATTGCGTATAACTCGCATGTTTCTCATTTAACATGCGTGAACTTACTCTAGTACACCATATATATACGTATGTGACATATAAACTAGTTATAAGGTAAACACGCATAATATAAGTAACATATGGTTAAACCATGACTTACAAAAGGTCCTAATGCTTTGATTCGAGTGTGTGCGCAAAATGGAGATGACCCACGTATGATTTATACGTCCAAGTGATTTACCAAGACTCCAAGGCTTAGTGTATACCCAATCCCTAGCTCGTGTAAACCCTTGTGTGTGTTATGGCTTCGTGTGAAACAAAGGGAAGGCATTTGCTTGCGGTTTTATGACCCGAACAAAGAGAGTGTATGTGTTTAAGTGTTTGCGTTTGTAAGAGTGTAAAATGGTGAAACATGAGTGTGTATTTATATACAAAGACCTAGTTACATGTTCCTAGTTCTATCCTTAACCAAAAATGAGCCTTAGGAGGTGGTTTTGGAATTTCTAGTTAAGCACACATGGTTTCTTGATAAACCACTAAGTACAATTTTTAATTACTTGCATGATGTACAAGCTTTAGCTAGAGATTTAGAAATCTTATGGATTGTGTGATCTTTTGCTTAGCCGCGGGTATCAAGACCAAAGGAGGGATCCAAAGAGGTTTTTAACCATTGTGTAATAGATTAGAAGAGACAATTAGTACAAGGTTTAATTAACCCTAAGTTGTACATGTACTTTAAGGATACTAGGAAGATTTTTGGTGATTTGTGTGATGTTTGATTGTTAGCCGTGGTATACAAGGGCAAAGGGGCAAGGAATGTTGTCATCCAATGTATAATGTAGCTTAACTAAGAACATTAAGGACCAACATTAATTAAAGGAGAGTTGTACAAATACTTAGCAATATCTTGGAAGATTTCTAGTTGTTTTTGGTGCCCATATTCGGCCATAGTGGCGATTGTACACAAAATTGATTTAATCTTTGTGTTAAGGTTTATAATTGGGTATTGGTTTGAGTCTAGGTAAGTCTAGGTATTTCCGAGGTGTGTCCAAATGTATTTTATTGCGAAACATAAGCCTTTTACGTGACCAATAAAAAAATAAACTACGCAAAGTTAACAATTTTCTTCCTAATAATTATATAACACTTGGTTGATGTAAACCTTAATTTATTTGATGACCGTTTACATTACATGATTATTTCTGGTCTACGCGATTTAGCTTAAAAGTTAAATTAAAAGTAAACGCGTGTCGGACCAAAATAAATAGTGACGAATAATAAGAGTCGTAAAGTGACCTGAAATTGAGAAATGTTACAGTCTCCACCCACTAAAAGAGCTTTGTCCTCAAAGCTTAAGACCTTGTAATGGATGACGAAGCCCGGTTTGTGAAAAGCTGTGGGTATTTTTGTTTAAAAGAATCTTCACGTTCCCAGGTGAACTCAGGACCTCTCCTAGAGTTCCAGCGAACCTTAACCAATGGTATCCGGCTTCGTTTCAATCGTTTGATCTCCCGTTCCATGATTTCAACGGGCTCCTCCACAAACTGGAGCTTATTGTCAACGTGAATTCCTTCTAACGGCATGACTAATGGTTCGTCGGCGTAACATTTCTTCAAATTAGACAAATGGAAAGTGTGATGAACTCTGCTCAACTTTCCCAACTTTGGCTAACACCTTGAAAGGTCCGACATATCTCGGGTTCAGCTTTCCCCGCTTACCGAATCGTAGGACCCCTTTCCAAGGTGAGACCTTAAGCATAACCCTATCCCCAACTTCAAACTCCATCGGCTTTCGCTTCTGATCAGCGTAGTTCTTTTGTCGATCCTGAGCAGCTTGCATCCTTTGCTTGATCAGGACGATCTTTTCCGTTGTTTCCTGGATCAATTCCGGACCAGTCAGTTGAGCTTCTCCAACTTCGACCCAGCACACCGGTGATCGACATTTTCGACCATACAGTGCCTCATAAGATGCGGCATTTATGCTAACGTGATAACTGTTGTTATACGAAAACTCGGCTAGTGGCAAATGCTTAACCCATCCTTTGCCAAAATCGATCACCTAAGCACGTAGCATGTCCTCGAGAGTTTGGATAGTTCTCTCGCTCTGGCCGTCGGTTTCTGGATGATATGCAATGCTCATACTTATATCAGTACCCAAAGCTTTCTGAAATGAT
>BQNB010202947.1:0-10799 GCA_026074375.1 Tanacetum coccineum
ATTAAATATAAGTTATAAATTATCTAAAGTTCATATTTGTAAAAATAATGTTTGCTTTAAAACCCAGTTAATCTTAGTTAAGAATTTAAGCTCTCAAATTATATTAGGACAACCTTTTGTAACTCAGATATATCCTTTTTCCGTAAATGAAAAAGGAATTCTAACCAAGATATTAAACAAAGAATTAACATTTGAATTTACCACACCAATGGTAACAAAAGAAATAAATATGATACAAAATAAAGAAAAGCATATAAAATCTTTGATAAATGAGATCGATGATATAAGAATAAAAAACCAATTACAAGAAAATTATATTAAAAGAAAAGTCATAAATTTAGAAGATAAATTTAAAAAGAATGTATGTGCTACTACCCCAAATGCATTTTGGAAAAGAAAACAACATATAATTAAATTACCTTATATAAAAGAATTTAATGAAAAAGATATACCTACAAAATCAAGATCTATACATATGTCTCAAGAATTAGAATTACATTGTAAAAAAGAAATACAAGATTTATTAGATAAAAAATTAATAAGATCTTCTAAATCTCCTTGGTCATGTTCGGCCTTTTATGTTATGAATCAAGCTGAAATCGAAAGAGGAGTACCAAGATTAGTAATAAATTATAAACCATTAAATAAGGTGTTAGAATGGATAAGATATCCCATACCTAACAAAAGAGATTTATTAAAAAAATTATATGATTCAAAAATATTTTCAAAATTCGATATGAAGTCTAGATTTTGGCAAATTCAGATAGAAGAAAAAGATAAATATAAAACAGGTTTTAACGTACCTTTTGGTCATTATGAATGGAATGTAATGCCCTTTGGTTTAAAGAATGCTCCATCAGAATTTCAAAATATTATGAATGATATAATAAATCCTATAAGTAATTTTGCAATAGTTTATATTGATGACGTATTAATATTTTCTAAAAATATAGATCAACATTTCAAACATTTAAACATATTCTATGATATTATATTCAAAAATGGTTTAGCTGTTTCACCAACTAAAATAAGTCTTTTCAAAACAGAAATAAGATTTCTAGGTCATGATATAATTCAAGGAACTATAAAACCAATAAGAAGAAGTTTAGAATTTACCAGTAAATTTCCTGATGAAATTAAAGATAAAAAACAATTACAAAGATTTTTAGGATGTTTAAATTATATACATGATTTTTTCAAAAATTTAGGAAGTCTATGTAAACCTTTATATAACAGATTAAAAAAGAATCCTGAACCTTGGACAGAAAAACATACTAAAATAATCAAAGAAATTAAAGGTAAGATTAAAGAATTACCACGTTTAAATATACCTCACTCAAAAGCATATCTTATAGTAGAAACAGATGCTAGCGATATAGGATATGGAGGAATATTAAAACAAAGATTGAAAGATAATAAAACAGAATCATTAGTAAGATTTTACTCAGGATCATGGAATGATACTCAAAAGAACTACTCTACTGTTAAAAAATAAATTTTAAGTAATGTTTTAAATATAAAGAAATTTGAAGATTATCTTTATATGAAACCTTTTTATTAAGAATAAATTGTCTTTCTGCAAAATCTATAATTGAAAAAGATGTCAAAAATTTGATTTCTAAACAGATTTTTGCCAGATGGCAAACTTTATTAAGTAGTTTTGATTTCAAAATTGAACATATTAAAGGAGAAAACAATTATATACCAGATTTCTTATCAAGAGAATTTCTACAGGGATGAGTTCAGATAAAAAGATAGTTTTACCTAAACCAAGACTACCTACTCCTTTTACACCAAGATTGCCATCACCCCCATCTCTAATAACCCAAACTCAAAACAGATTTATTCATCTTACACCATATCCACCTACTACCAGTCCAATAACCAGACCCACATATTCAGCATTAGCTCATATGCAAGGAATATCTCAAGATTTAAACAGATTACCTACTCCAACTTCACCAATAAATATTCCCAGATCTCCTTCAATAAATCCAGAATTTCATGTCAACCCAAATAAACAAGTTATAAAGATTTTAGAGTCTATTGAAGAACAAAAGCTTAACCAGAGTTTTAATACCCTTTTGGAATATTTGTATCCTCAGGGTACTAATTTTTATACAAATGATTATAAGCTATTCTAATAGATAGCAAATATATACAAGTTCGTCATAATTATAATAAAGAAGATCCAGTAAAAATAGATTTTAGCAAAGTAAATTTTTTTAAAGTTTTATCCCCAGAAGATTGGAATAACAGACCATTTACTAACAAAGTTTTATCTTGTGATCAAAATTATCCAGGATATAATTACTATGATTACATTGAAGCTTGGAATAAGGCATTTTTAAACAAAGCCCATTTTCATACCTGGTTTTTCCATTTTTCAGAAGATTTTTCCTTAAAATATCCAAAATGGTTTGTTAAATGGTATAGTTATATGGGAACTTTACCAGAGACTTTTCCTCAGTCAGTTTTAGCAGGATTTAACCAGTATAAAATTTTATTTAAACAAGATGGTATCCCTTCTTTTGAATATACTTTACAATTTTCTGCTACTTTTAAACTTCCATGGATTTTATCATTCACTCATAAAAAGAAAGAAGCTGAAGGCACTTCACCACCATTGTTAATCAGACAATTTAGTGCCAAGTGGTGGAAAGTTATTAAAGAAAATCAAGCAGACAAATTAGCAGTAGAAAGATTTCATAAGAGTCTTATGCCAAAAGCTACATCCATTTCTCCAAGTTCATCATCATCAGGATTATCAATGACAAATAAAGAGATTGCCCAGAAAATCAAAGACAATTCTAATAATGAAGCCTTACTAGAAAAATTTATAAATGAAATAAAGGGGTCTCCTACCCCAAGTGAAAACCTTTTCCAAGACGCTCAAGACCCGTATGAAGATGAAGACCTTTTAAATATGTAAAGGTTAAATGAAGACAGTTTTCTAGAAGAATAACTATTCAAGATGTAAGCAGTGACGTCAGAAGTCACTATAAAAAGATGATTAAAGACTGAATTATTAAAGACAACTTTATAAAAGTTGATTGATAATTGAAGACAGGTGTGCTACTTTATTAAAGATTGATTGAAGACAGATGTATTACATTATTGAAGACTTTTGACTGGCATTTGCCGGTTACCAAAGAAGCGAAGACTAATCCAAGACCCTATATAAGAAGAAGAGATTAAGAAGAGAAGGCATCCTTTCTTTTATGAAGAAAAACCCTTCAATAAAACTATCTACAAGTTAATGTTCCAAGAGTTTAGATTTTCAAATTATTGTATCTCCTATTTTATTAGAACAGACGTTAGAACAGATTTCTGATCAAAGTTGTAAACAAGATTTCAATCAAGATATAAATTTATAACAGATTTCTATATTGTGATTTCCTTTATGAAATTCTTAAACTTCTTATTAATTGTTACAAATTTGATTAAGATTTCCATTATTTCAGATTTATATTATTAACTTTACCACAGATTACTCTTTATTGTTTTCATAATTCTATAGATTTTAGTTGATCTTTGATCCTGTTCAGTATTGGGCAACTAGGATCAAAGATACAATAAATTTAAAATAATAATTGAAAAGTTATAATAACAAATTCATTCTTAAGTAATAGAAATCTTTATAAAATTATACCTTGATTATCGAAATCTTTAATAATACAATCTTGATTAGAAACAGAGTCTTGAATACAATTCTGATTTAATGGTAATGGAGATAGAATAATCTGAAACTCTAGACTTTTTGAGCATTGAGAGGTTGATAATATAAATTTTGGGTTTTTCTTCATAAAATCTGAAGTCTGCCTCTCTCTAAGGTATGTCTTCTCTTTTATAGATGCTCTTTTCTCTTAAAATCTTGGTAACCGGCAAGTGTAGGTTGCTCTTCTCAATTATAGTTGTCCTTTTTTATTCTTCTTTTCATAGCTGTCTTCTTTGTCTTTTTGTAATAATTCGTCTATCTTGAGTGCTGTCTTTAATAATGAATCTGCTTTTGAGCTGTCCTCGTGAGTGCTGTCTTCTTTAATAATGTATCTTCTTTTGAGCTGTCTTCTATAATACGTCACTGCTTGCGTCTTCTTCTAGAATATCTTAAATTTATTACATTACATATTACATATCCTTATAGATTTATATTTTACATATCGTATGGATCTTGTGAGTCTTGAAATAGATCTTCACTGGTAGATGGAGAACTTCTGATTTCTTTAATAATTCTTGCTAAATCTTCTTCTTTACAATCTCTGATTCTTCTAGCAATATCGTCACTATCATCTTTTATTATTGATCTTGTTGAACTGGATGGACTAGGGGATCCTGCTGTAATATCATTATAGTATCTAATAACTGCTTCTTTACTAGCTTGTTTGTCTTCTATTTGTTTCCACCATTTAACGCTGAATTGTCTTATAAGTGATGGTGGGAAATTTCCTTGTCTTTCTTGTTTCTTATGATTAAAAGACATGATCCATGGTAACTTAAAAACTGCTGCAAACTGTAATGTATACTCGAACATAGGAGCTTCTTCTTGTTTAAATAATTCTTTAAAATGTTCATAACCTGCTAATATTTTTGGAGGAAAACTTTCTGGAATAATACCAAAATATTGAAACCATTGGATAAACCATCTTGGGTATTCTAAAGAGAAATCTTCTGAAAAGTGGAAAAAAGGTATGAGGATAAGCCCTTAACAAGAAAGCTTTATTCCATGCTTCAATATAATCATGATAAGTATAGCCTGGCCATTCTGGGAATTTGGATAAAACTTTAATAGTGAAAGCTCTATTTCCCCAATCTTCTGGTGATAAAATTTTGTTAATCCTAACTTTACTAAACTTGATTACTTTTGGATCATTGGATCAAAATTATGTTGACTTGAATTAATTGGGTATCGATTAAAATCATTTCTAATTTTCTCGTGTTTGAAATCATTTTTATATAATTTAGTATTTTTGGGACATATAATATTATAATTGGCTACTGGAAACCTTGATTTAGCTGTTGTTCTTCAAAAAGGTTCTAAAATCGTTATATTCTATTATGATGGTTTGTATGGTAATTGAACTTCTGCTATGTATGGAAGGGTGACTTTGGTTTATTGGTGGGAAAATGATGTAGGGAGCGGTTATATGGAATTTTGAGTGGTGAATTGTATGGCAGTTCTTGTAATATGAGCTTATGAGATTAGGGTGGTAGGGTTCGGGGTTCGTTGTTAGGGAATGTAAGTTTGGTATTAAGAGGTGCAAATCTGTTTTGAACTGGTGTTCTAGGTGATGAAGAAGAGGGTAATATAGGTCTAGGAATAACAATTCTTTTGTCTGGATTCATCCCTGTAAAAATTCTCTAGATAAGAAATCTGGTAGATGATTATTCTCTCCTTTAATATGTTCAATAGTAAAATCAAAATTACTTAAAATAGCTTGCCATCTAGCAAAAATTTGTTTAGAAATTAAATTTTTAACATCTTTTTCAATAATAGATTTTGCAGAAAGACAGTCTATTCTTAATAAAAAAAGGTTTATTAATAAAGGATCATATTCTTTTTTTAAAATTTTTTAATATTTAAAAACATTACTTAAATTTCTTCTTTACAGTAGAATAATTCTTTTGAGTATCATTCCATGATCCTGAATAAAATCTGACTAAAGATTCAGTTTTACTATCTTTTAGTTTTTGTTTTAATATTCCTCCGTAGCCTATATCACTAGCATCTGTTTCAACTATAAGATATGCCTCGGGGTGAGGTATGTTTAAACATGGTAATTCTTTAATTCTTCCTTTTATTTCTCTAACTATTTTAGTATGATTTTCTGTCCATGGTTTAGGGTTCTTTTTTAATCTTTCATATAATGGTTTACAAAGGCTTCCTAGATCTTTAAAAAAGTCATGTATATAATTTAAACATCCTAAAAATCTTTGTAACTGTTTTTTATCTTTTATTTCTTCAGAAATTTACTTGTAAATTCTTAAACTTCATTTATGCTTTTTGTTTCCCTGGATTATATCATGTCCGAAAAATCTTATTTCTGTTTTTTAAAACGAATTATTTTTTGTTGGTGAAGTGAAACAGCTAAACCATTTCTGAATATGATTTCATAGAATATATTTAAATGTTTAAAATGTTGATCTATGTTTTTAGAAAATATTAATATGTCATCAATATATACTATTGCAAAACTGCTTATGGGATTTATTATATCATTCATAACATTTTGAAATTCAGAAGGGGCATTCTTTAGACCAAATGGCATTACGTTCCATTCATAATGACCAAAAGGTACGTTAAAACCTGTTTTATATTTATCTTTTTCTTCTATCTGAATTGCCCAAACTCCTAATTTCTTATCAAAATTTTGAAAATATTTTTGAATCTATAATTTTTTAATAAATCTCTTTGTATTAGGTTAGGGACTTTTCTTAGTACTAATCTCTTTATTTAATGGTTCTATTATTTAGTTATATTATTGGTGCTCCTTCTTTCAAATTAGCTTGATTTTTTAAACATAAAAGGCGAAACATGACAAGGACGATTTAGAAGTAAGATCTTATTAATTTTTTATCTAATAAATCTTGTATTTCTTTTTTACAATGTAATTCTAATTCTTGAGACATATGTATAGATCTTGATCTTGTAGGTATATCTTTTTCATTAAATTCTTTTATATAAGGTAATTTTATTATATGTTGCTTTCTTTTCCAAAAAGCGTTTGGGGTAGTAGCACATACATTCTTTTTAAATTTATCTTCTAGATTTATGACTTTACTTTTAATGTAATTTTCTTGTAATTGATTTTTTATTCTTATATCATCGATCTCATTTATCAAAGATTTTATATGCTTTTCTTTATTTTGTATCATATTTATTTCTTTTGTTACCATTGGTGTGGTAAATTCAAATGTTAATTCTTTGTTTAATATCTTGGTTAGAATTCCCTTTTCATTTACGGAAAAAGGATATATCTGAGTTACAAAAGGTTGTCCTAATATAATTTGAGAGCTTAAATTCTTAACTAAGATTAACTGAGTTTTAAAGCAAACATTATTTTTACAAATATGAACTTTAGATAATTTATAACTTATATTTAATCTAGATCCATTAGGTCCAGATAATCTCTGAGATGATTTTTCATAATATTTGGTAGGTATTATTCCTTCTTGAATACAGTTTAAATCTGCTCCTGAATCTATTAATGCTATTAAAGATAATTTAAACTTTTCATTAACTACTATATTTATTCTAGTATACCATCTTTGACAATTTATCATTTGTATTTCATTTACTATTAAAGTATCTGTATTTTCTGTTGTATTTATAACATCTTTTCCCTTTTTATCTTTATCTTCTAATGTTTTTACCTTTTGTTTTAATGTTGTTATTTCTGCTTTTACATTTTTTAATTCTTCTTGTAATTCTGACATTGTTATTGGTTTTGTTTCTTTATTAAATCGTTTACATATTTCATCAAAATTATATATTCTTTCATCCTGTTCTTTTACTCTATCTATGGTCTTTGGTTTTCTTAATTGTTCTTTTAATCTATCTAGATACATTTTTCTTAATTCGTTATCTTCAACTCTTCCTATTAAATCTGATAGTCGTTTTATTTCATCGTCTTCTTGAATAGTGTTTATTTCTTTGTAATCACAAGTACAATTTCCTATACATTCACATTCTTCTGATTCATTGCTACTAGTAGATTCATTTTCTACTATATTTAAATCATTTTCTTCAAAATCTGATATATTAGAATCACTAGATTCTTCATTAATCATTATTTTCATAATCTGATTTTTGAGTTCATCTGATATTTTTAATTCATTAATTTTCTTTTTAGTATAACAATTATTTGAAGTATGTCCTTGTTTTCCACACTTATAACATGTTATTGTATCTCTAAACCTTTTATATTTGTTTTCTTTATCAAATGATATTTTCTTTTTATTTTTGTATTTATTATCTCTTTTATAATTATTATATTTTTTATTAGTTTTTCTGTATCTTTTAATATATTTATTTTCTCTTGGTATTCTCGTATAATTTCTAGAAGGTAATTTTAATGTTTCATATCCATATTGTTCACAAAAATTTCCTAATTCTTTTTTGTTATTTATTCCTTCTTTTTTGATTTTGTATGTTATTTTTAAATCAGAGCCAAAATTGGATAATCATACTTGAATTAGTGAAATTTAATTATTTCTCCGTTTTGTTATTTCTTTATATGGATCATTTATCTTATATACTCAGCTAATTATTTTCTTATCCTTTTCTGCAAATAATCTAGGTAACCCATGGTATAAATCTTTCTTTTCCAATATGCTTTTACAATCAGGTCATCAGTCATTATTTTTGTTAAAATACATCTTTTACCATCTAAAATCTGATAAATTTTTATACATGTTAGATTTAATAATATTTACTGAATTTCTTTCTTGAAATGCTGTTGGATCTCCAACAAAATTCTTAAGTATTGCAAATATTAAGGTATTTATCATATCTTCAATTTGTGTTTCAGTTTGTATATTATTTTCAGTTTTAACTACAGTCTTTTTAGCATTTAATATTATCCATTTTTCTGCTTCTGTAAGATAACTATCCCACCAGCCTTTTAGAGTGCCAGTGAATCCTGCAACTAAATGTTGAACTATTTTTAATTCACTATTCTTATGGACTTTGTAAGCATTGGCTGCCATAGTCATTTCTTGTAATAAGTTTGATATTTGATGTTCTGTTTGACCATCAATATTCCATTCATATATTTCAGTGCCACCATAATGGGCTTGTAATAACGATCTTCATATCCCATATCAGGTAGTGAAGGTCTATGATAATAGTTTCTTGCTTCTGCTGTAGGGGTTTATGTGTTATATTTTATTTTGTTTATTTCTAATTTGTCATTAAATTGGTTTTCTAAATCTTTTATATTATCTTCTACTTCATCTTCATTGATATTATTGATATTTAATTTGAGTAATTTTTCATTTATTTCTTTTAATATATCTTCTTGTTGTCCTATATTAATTGGTGTGTCTATACTATAAGGTATAAATATAGGATTTTCTTCTATTTCTATCTTTTTAGATTGTGACGTGCTGGCTGAAGTGCTAGCTGTATTTGTTGATGTACTTGCTTCTTCTAATTTAGTGTTGTTAGTATTTTCTATTCTATCAAGTTGTTCTCCTAATGTATTTAACATTTCGTTAGTATAATTATTTTGGTAAATAATAGTAGATAAGGATTTTTCATTATCGTTATTATGTTTTGCTAAAGGCATTCCAATAATTTCTTTATTAATTAATATATCTTTGTTTGGAGGATGAATACTATTTATAGGTTCGTTAGTTTTTAAATCAGTATAGGTTTTAATTATATTAGTAGTAGCTTCTATTTTAGCAATATGAGGAATATATATATTATGTTCTAAGCTATATAAATGAAACCATGAGAAAAATAAAATGTTTTCTTTATTATTAACCATATATAATACCCATTCATCTTCATGCATTTGTATTTCTTCTTTATCAAATGTAGAAAAATACCAAATAAGTATTTCACTATTATAAATGTTATACATTTCATCTTTTAAATAATTAAATTCTAATTTAAATTTAACCTCTGGTATTATTTCCATATCTTATTTAACCAACTGTGAATATCTGTTTTCTTGTATAATCTATTTCTAGTTGTGCAATCGTTATAGAATTTTTTAAAGATTCTTTTCTTTTATAGCATTGGACTAGATATTGTTTTACCTTATTTGTTTTATTACAATTTGTTTCAACTTGTAAAATTAAGTTATAAGTTTCTATACAAGATTCTACTATCGTCAAACTATGTTTATCTAATGCCATTAATTCTTTAATAAAATTAATATGATTAAGGTGCCTTTTATTATTTATAACAAATTGTCTTTTATTTAAAAACATATTATAGTTGTTCGTAATGATCTACTTCTGTAGGTTTATAATTATAAGTAGAAACAGTTTCATCACTTTTATTTTCTTCTTCATATACAGGTTTAGGTATAGAACTATTAAAATCAACTCCTTTAAATTTCAAAGATTGAGTTCTTCTTAAATGCTCTTTTTCATTTTCAGATATTAGGATATGGCGGAATACATAAGCAAAGATTAAAAGATAGTAAAACAGAATCATTAGTTAGATTTTATTCAGGATCTTGGAACGATACTCAAAAAAATTACTCCACTGTTAAAAAGGAAATTTTAAGTATTGTTTTAAATATAAAGAAATTTGAAGATGATCTTTATATGAAACCTTTTTTATTAAGAATAGATTGTCTTTCTGCAAAATCTATTATTGAAAAAGATGTCAAAAATTTGATTTATAAACAGATTTTTGCCAGATGGCAAGCCTTATTAAGCAATAAGCTAAAATGTTAACTTGTATAATTTCCTCTTTTATTAGATATACCAGGTTTCTTATCAAGAGAATTTTTACAAGGATGAGTTCTGATAAAAAGATAGTTTTACCCAAACCAAGATTACCTACTCCTTTTATTTTACCAAGATTACCATCTCCCCCATCTCCTATAAACCAGTCACAAAACAGATTTATTCCTCTTACACCATATCCACCTACTACTAGTCCAATAATAAGTGGTTGAATAAGACATAATCGTTTTGATGTTCCTTATGGTGGAAGAGATTATCCCTATAACAGATCTCCTTCCACAACCTCTTCATCCACTAATAAAACATAATTCCATGTTAACCCAAGTACTCAAGTCATAAAAATTCTTGAGCCCATTGAAGAACACAAATTAAAT
>BQNB010202948.1:0-10798 GCA_026074375.1 Tanacetum coccineum
AAAAGAACAGAATAAGCAATTTTAGCATTTAATAAGCAGAAATAAGCAGTGCAATAAGCAAAACAGTAAATAAGTTGTAAAAAAGAATTGAGAACTTAATTCTTATTGAAAAATCCTTGATGGTACAATGCTTTGAAAAGTAGAATGACAATATTTTAAAAGACATAAAACATAAGAATAAGTTGTAAATAAGCATAACTACTCTCCAAAACTAGATGTCCTAACTGTGAAATCATCTTCCCTATTTATAGGGTTTGTGAAGTGCTCTTTGTGAGGAAAGACAGCTAAGGGCTTCAATGCTTCCAATCATTCTATTTTTTGTTTATGGATGGCTCTAATCATAGCCAATCACCATTAAACCGCCTTTCAACTTTGTCCTTATCTCTTTGACTAGCCATTTCGTCCAATAGGAGAGCTTGATTGTGCCACGTGGCCTGGGCGTGTGTCAGAGATGGTGAGGGCGTGCGTTGAAGGCATACACACCATTGGAGGATTGGGTTTTGCCCTGTTTTGGGCCTTCCCGCCATTTTTGCCTTATTTTATTGTTTTTTCAAAATTGGGGATAAAGGGGATAACGAGGATAACATGCGTTAGGTGTAGGGACAGACAGTGTTAGTCCCTAAGGACTAACGGTGTAAAGTTCAGGGACCTGTGGTGTAATGGAGTTATGATTTGTGGGTTGTTGGGCCGGTTATAAGGATTTTTTTGGTTTTGGGCTTTCTATTGTTTATGGCTTTTGTTTAAAAGTTTAACAGGCTAACTTGGCCTATTAACTTGGGTTGGGTTAGCCCACCAAGATGCACACATCTTTGGCTTTGGTTTTCCATGCTCTTTCCAATCCCGTGCTTGGTTTTGTCTGGTTTTGGCCTTGTTTTTGTCTTTTTGTGAATATCCGTTACCTGCACAGTAAATACATAAAACAAGCATATATTTGGCATTTTATGTCCGTTTTTGGTCATTTAAGCTTGTTTTATTTAGAAAAAGGTATGTGTATTTAAGCACATACCAGTAGCAGTAAACCCAGAATATCCGGAACAAACAGTAATGATTGGTTCTACCCTCACCAAGGAAGGCCACAACAAGTTGTGTAGACTACTCCAGCGTAACTTGGACATTTTTGCTTGGAAGCCTGTGGATATGACGGGCGTCTCAAGACACATGGTGGAGCATCGCCTAAACATGCGGGAGTGATGTTCTCTAGTTAGACAAAAGAAAAGAGGGCAAGCGGTTGACAAAAACCAAGCAATACAAGAGGAAGTTGGGAAACTCGTGGAGGCCAGAATAACGAAGGAAGTACACTACCATGACTGGCTGTCCAACCCAGTAATGGTAAAAAAGCATGATGACAGTCGAAGGATGTGCGTCGATTTCAAAGATCTAAACAAAGCATGCCCAAATGACGGTTATCCACTACCGGAAATAGACTGGAAGGTGGAATCCTTGTACGGATTCCCTTTCAAATGCTTTTTAGACGCATATAAGGGATATCATCAAATACAAATGGCAAAGGAAGATGAAGAAAAAAAAAAAACAAAAAAAAAAAAAAAATCGTTTATCTTTCTTTCTTGACATTTTCAATGTCAAGGAATATTCTGCTATACGAAAATGCCGTTTGGTCTGAGGAATGCTGGGGCAACCTATCAACGTCTGGTGGATAAAGCGTTCCATAAACAAATTGGCAGAAATCTGGAAGTGTACGTAGATGACCTTGTCATCAAAAATCGCATGGAAGATTGAGATAGTCAGACAATAGAAGAACATTTAAACTCTATGGAAATTAACTTGAAACTAAACTAAAAAAGTGTACCTTTGGGTGGAAGAGGAATGTTCTTAGGATACAACGTAAACTCTAAGGGGCTGAAAGTGTGCCCGGATAAGGTGGACGCTATGCTAAGTCTCCCATCCACAAAATGTTTAAAGGACGTGCAAAAGTTAAACGGAAAGCTCGTAAGCCTGAATAGGTTCTTGGCCAAATTAGCAGAGAAGTCACTACCGTTCTTTAAAACTTTGAAAAAATGCACAAAGAAAAGTGATTTTCATTGGACAACGGAAGCAGAAGAGGCGTTTAAACAAATGAAACAGCTAATAGCTGAGCTCCCTATGCTAACGACACCAATGGAAAAGGAAGAGCTTATTATGTACTTGGCCGCAGCAAAAGAGACAGTAAGCGCAGTCCTGAGTCGAGTACTGCCAAGCTCGAGCTCGACTCGAATACTAAAACTCGAGCTCGAAACTCGGCTCGAGCTCGGTCGAGCTTTATATTTCGAGCTCGAGCTCGACTCGTTATATAAAACTCGAGCTCGAAACTCGACTCGAGCTCGATTATTTCCACATTTCATGCTCGAACTCGATAAATACTCGCCATATGAAGCTCGACTCGACTCGATTTATGAAGCTCGATAAGGCTCGCGAGCTTCACGAGCCGAGTATTATGAAGCTCGAACTCGACTCGAAAATATACTCGAGTAGCTCGAGCTCGACTCGTTTAGATCGAGTCGATTTCGAGTAGTTTACGAGTCGATCTCGAGTAACTCGCGAGTTGTCTCATCTCGTTTACACCCCTACTCATAAACCCAGAAGGGATGGAGTTCACTTACGCCTTAAGGTTCAGATTTGATGCAACAAACAACGAAGCAGAATATGAAGCTTTGATTGCTGGACTAAGGATAGCGGAACAAATGGGTGTGAAAAACCTTCAAGCAAATGTGGATTCACGCTTAGTGGCCAATCAAGTGAACGGAACGTATGTTGCAAAGGAGGCCGACATGATCCGTTACCTGGAAAAAGTAAAAGCACTTACAGGTGGCTTCAAGGCGTTCACAATTAAACAAATCCCTAGAAGTGAAAACAAAAAAGCTGATGCTCTAAGCAAAATAGCTTCCACGAGCTTTGCGCACTTAAGTAAGCAAGTATTGGTCGAAGAATTAAAAGAAAAGTCCATCAGTGAAGTAGAAGTATTGACGGTGGTAGAAGAAGAAGGAGACACCTGGATGACTCCTATTTACAAATACCTCGCGGAGGAAACTCTACCAGCGGATATGAAGAAAGCAAGGGCAATAAGACGCAAGTCATGGCGGTTTGCCGTCATTAATGGGATCCTCTACAAGAAATCTTTTCTCGGCCCATGGCTAAGGTGCGTAGGGCCACTTCAAGCCAACTATGTTCTAAGAGAGATACATGAAGGATCTTGTAGCATGCACGCAGGTACACGATCCGTCGTGGCCAAGGCTTTGCGGACCGGTTACTATTGGCCTACCATGCACAGAGACGCAAGAGCGTTAATAAGAGCATGCCAAGATTGTCAAGTTCATAAACCCATCCCAAGGAATCCACAGCAGAAACTAACCCCAATTACTTCTCCGTGGCCATTTTACAAATGGGGAATTGACATAGCCGGACCTTTTCCGGAAGGCCCAGGGAAAGTCAAATTCTTAATAGTAGCCATGGATTACTTCACAAAATGGATTGAAGCAAAACCAGTCGCGACCATTACGGGCAATCAGATCAAAAAATTCGTATGGGACAACATTGTCTGTAGGTTCGGACTTCCTGGAGAGATTATCTCAGATAATGGAAAACAGTTCCGAGACGATCCATTTAAGGACTGGTGCGAAAAACTATGTATCAATCAGCATTTTGCCTCTGTAAAACATCCGCAGACTAATGGGCTCGTAGAAAGAGCAAACCGCAGCTTGGGTGAAGGAATAAAAGCAAGGTTGGAAGCAAGAAGCAAGAACTGGATGGAAGAACTCCCTCATGTTCTATGGGCACACCGCACAATGATAAAATCTAGCAACGGAGACACCCCGTTCTCATTAACGTACGGAACGGAGGCAGTCATCCCAGCAGAGATAGGCATGCCTACAATCAGAACAGCGGAAGTAGACCTGGTACAAAACAATGAAGCTTTAGAAATCAACCTTGACCTCTTGGAAGAAAGAAGGGAGGAAGCAGCAATACGAGAAGCTAAGAGTAAAGCAAAAATGGAAAAATACTATAATGCAAAAGTTCGAAATACAAGTTTCAAACCAGGAGACCTTGTATACCGCAACAATGATGCAAGCCGAGCGGAGGACACAGGGAAGCTAGGCCCTAAATGGGAAGGACCGTACGAGGTAACGGAAGCACTTGGGAAGGGAGCATACAAGTTAAGAGACCGTGACGGAAAGCAACTTCCGCGGACTTGGAATATCAGCAACCTCAAGAAGTGTTACGTGCACAAGATGTAAGCATTTCACCCATGCGGACTCCGCAGTGGGGATAATGCACTTCAATTTATGTTATTTTATGCATTGTACTGTCTTTTGAAATTTCAATAAAAAGTGAAGCCTAGCTACCTTCACAAATTTTGCTTTAAACTTTTTCCATTCTTTACTTTGCAAAGTTATTCTGTATGTGATTAAGACGCGCACACTAGGGCATGACCCAATCAACGTTATTCCGCATAACAAAAGGATGAGTAACCTCAAAATTAACTCAATTATACATAAGAGGTATTGCAAACCCAGTATAGGGAGAATAACCCACAAATATTCAAACAAAGACTATCAGAATAAATATATCATAACATTAAAAAGATAGCAAGGTCAAGGTTAAACACTGAGACATTAAAAATTATGCAAGTGTAAGTTGCCGCACACAAAAAGGTCAACAAGCAACCGCGGCACTCAAAACGGATAAAAACACTTAGAAAAATTGTTCATACATAAGAGGCTACAACAAAAAGGTCACATGCGACCAAGCCCAGGGATTATAACAAGCTACTAAGAGATATCTAGCTCCGCATCCTCAACGTTAGGGAAAGGGTTAACATCCGCACCTGCACCTGTCTGCCCATCCGCACCGGTACCTTCTTGACCATCCGCATGAACAACATCATAGTCATCTGTGGAAATAGGAGGAATGGAGCTTGTAGAAGCAAAAGTAACGGATAAGGCCGTGGTAGTCTCGGGAGCAGTACCGAAAGTACCTTCCATACCTTCCAAAACAGCAGAGGATAAAGGCTCAACTAAAGGAACAAACACGTCACGAAGGGCTGACCTATGATTAGCAATATTGTCCCTGATTTTTTGAACTCGGTTACGGGAAACATCCAAGGAAAATAACAGGGAGGTGGCACCAATGACAGTTTGGTTCGGTGAATGATGGATGGGGACCAACAATTGGTCAACATGAGGTTGCGACTCATCTAAACCAAGTCTTTCAGCAAGAGGTTCATCTAGACGAAGAATGTTCATTAAAGTCTCGGTGCTCGCATCCTTGTTAGACTTCAGCTCAGCTAGCAAGGAGAAGTTCACATCCTGAAGCTCTTGCAAAGCAGAAATGTAATCGCTTTCCACGAAAGGATTGAACGCAACAATGTCTGTTAAGACCCTACCCTCCTAACCATGAGTAATTCCAGCGGCTAACCCATCTTGCATGCCTTTCTCAATAGCCTTGCTGATAGCCGCTCCAAGGGCAGACAGATACTCTGGCGAATGTAGACACTTAACAATATCAAGCTTCACGCCATAGGTAAGAAGCCACCTACGGCCAGCGATGGTAGTCAGAAGATGAGGATAGAACTTTTCCTCCAAATGAAGCACCATCTCAACAAAATCAACGTATAACTTCTCGAATTTATCATTCAAAAAACTCTATCTGCTCTCCATAGGAATTCCTCAAGCCTAATCCTACAGTTTCTCATACGATTGACATTCTCCAGAACCAGCACGGACGTCTCCAATTTCATAGCACCTTGTAATCAGTAACGGAAGCATTAAAAAAAAGAAAAGAAAAAAATGATAGAAGAGAACTTAAGTGCACAGGTACGTACCCGACCCGCAAGGTTGTCACTCCAAGACTTAGCAAAGGCAACCTGAGCATCTAAGTCAGCAACTTCTTGCTCCCTAACCTTAACTGAAGCAGTAAGATCGGCCACTTTCACACCAAAATTAGTGCTCTCTTGTTCCAAAGCGGCATTTTGCTCTTTCAAAACATTCACTTCATCTCGAAGATATTTCTCAACCATATTCGAACATAAGGCTTCGTACAGAGACAGATGGCTTCCGCAGCTTTCAGCTTCTTCACAAGCAAATTGCCTTGAGAGTCCTCAATTTCAACATCCCTGGCCTTGCAGCAATGAAATTTTCCTCTTCCACAGCATAAATTTAATCTCCTTCTCTAGTCTAATTTGTACTCCAAGCACGCTTCTTACTTTTAGCACTGAGAACATTTGACGAGGCAGCCCCAACCATACAACTCCGTAAAAAGTTTGGTCATTCCATACCACGATTAGAACGCAAATAATTTAGGAGGAGCAAATTCATCCACCATCTCACGGCAAGTACGACCATCATCTAAGCGGGAACCATTGGTTACGCTCCATTGGGGTACATACACTTTCTGAAGGTCCGTATCAGGGCTAATGACAGTGCGGATACCACCAACAATGAAGTCACTGCCAGTAAGGTCAGAAAAGCCACCTACGGTGTGATCAGCCCCACCACCAGAAGAATCACCACCAAAAACAGAAGACTCAACAAATTTTTCTTTAACAGTTGTAGCAGGATCAACTGTGGAAGTAACAGTAGTGGCCACTGTCATCAACGGAACGGAAGGCCTGGCAAAAGAATCAACTTCAGCTTCCGCAATATTAGCACCGGAATGATGAGAAGAATCTGAAGAGATAACGAACCTTTGCGGAGCACCGATGGTTCGAAGGTTAAGACCGGTTGCGGAGTCAGTATGAACTTCATCTTCACGCTCCGGCGTGGCAGATACAGAGGACGTGACAAAGGGCAAGGTTGGAATAGGCTCACCCCTGACCTCAGCATTCTGCACAGCTCCAGCAAGCAACCGCTGAACAGCAGACCTGGACTTACCACCTACAGAGGTCACGCTCAGGGTTCCGTGATCCTCCCTTAACTTTTTAGGAGGATGTGAAGGTCCACCAGCATCAGGAACAACTGTTTTTCTTTTTCTTTGACGCCTTGGTTGCACAGGAGCTACGTCTTCAACAACAGTCTCCGCAGCTTCACTAACTAGCGGAATACCAACACCATGCCCACCACTCGTAGAATCACCCTGCTCCGCTAGGTTACCACTACCACCTTCATCAAATAACCTGTCAACACTTGTATCCAGCTCGCTTTCAGCACGAGCAAGAGCAATGGTAGTAGTGGAACAACACGTCTCACAGTAGTATCCAACAACTTTGGTTCATCTTCAGCACGCTGCCTCTCACCAACCCTCACCTTTATAGGATCGGCAGTCTGGATAATAGAGAGCAAATCTATTTCTACACGAAAAGAGGAAAGAATAAGACGGTCAGTAAAAATGATAAAAGGGCAAAACATAAGTAAGACATAAATAATCAAACCCACCCTCGCCATTTTCCCGAGCAGAAACTGGGGATAAGAATCTTTATCCAAGTATAGTTACGACTAATTCCTATTAAGCAAAGGAAGGGTTCCGGATACTTATGGAACGGAGCCGGATATGCAACAAGGGTAGCATAATGTTCCGCATTAAACTCGGAAGACTTTGGAAAAGGGTCCTTCGACACACTTTTGCTAGTATTCCACGGAAAGGAGGCAGGACAAGCAAAAGCGTCAACCCAAAAGAAATGATCGTTCCAGCTTTTTAATGAGTCTAAGGGTTTGGTGTAACAAACGGCGTCATTTCCCTGGCGCTTACTGAACGACATCCAGCCTTTGTTTTTAGAGTTCACGTAAAAACAACGGAACAACCCAACCGTCGGCTCAAAGCCATGAACACGGCAAAGGATCTCAAAATGAGACACTTTAGCCGCACCAATAACGGATAATTGGGATATGTGGATGCGATAGTGTCTGAGCACGTTAACAAGAAAAGTGGAAAGTGGTAATCGAAAATTGGCATACTCAAAGAACCTAGTATATACACCTATTTTGCCAGTAGGCATTTCATGAATTGTTTGGTTAGGGCTGGGTAACTGTGGATGAACCTCATTAGGAATATGAAACGTTTCGCAAATTTTTTTGAGAGCTTTTAGAGTAAGAACCGACTTTATATCTGTAATACTGCTCATGATGAAAAGTAAGCAAGAATTGGGGCCTAACCTGAAAGCCTAAAGTTCTTCGAAATAGGGCACGAAGGGTACAGATTGGAAAAGCTTGAAGAATTTTTTAACAATGGCGATTATAATTCGAGAAGATGAAAAAGAAAACAGTGAAAACCACACCGAGTATTTATACTCTCGGTATAGTAAATGCAAGATTTCTTCAGATGCTTCCACGTGGCCATGACCTCCGAGTCAACGGTTAGGATGGGAAGTAAAAGATAGTGATGACAGTTAAGTAAGTTGGACTAACAAGTCAAATCAGTCAGAAGGTGAAAGGCCACGAAGAGACCACGTCACCCACGTCTCACCTACCAGAATGTAGAAGCGTCGCGGAAGCGCAAGACGTCGCGGAGGTTGAAGAATACCGGAACCTGAGTCTAGTAATGTCTACCGCACGCAACAAAGTCACACGCAATAGACATACTAGACTGGGGGGACTTGATGACGTATAATAGGTTTACCAGGCCTCTGGGCCTAAACTATATTTTCATAATGGGCTCCAAGCCCAACGAAAGCAAACTAAAATATGATGGGCCAAGATTAAGCCCAGTCCTGTGCTGGCACGGCCCGGAAGAGTTAAGCCGGACGTGACAGGCCTTCTACGGACTAAGAAACATCCGCGGAAGGGAACCTACATCCGCAAAAACACGATTACTGTGGATCCTTGCCAGACAGGGGGCCCACTTCTGCCCACTTTGGCCCACTAACAGATATGAGCGAAATATTAAGAAAACTTAGTATTGGGCTCACCTATAAAAAGGGGTGTCCTGACACCCCACGAGGTATGATTTTCTGACCACATTTCATACACACATACTCTGACATTCTCTGACAAATATGTTTACTTACTCTTACGCCGGAGTCCAATCGTGGGGTCCGTCCCCACGGTAAGACTAACGGTTTACCTTTCGTTGTGCAGAGAATCATCTCATTACTTGATTAAGTACAAGATCTCATCCTTGGGCCTGGTCCAACCACTCCCCGAATCCATCTACTTAACCCATTACTTGTTTTGTACTAACAGAGTCCTAGAGCTAGTAGTATTTTCCTAGACTATAAGAACTAGTGATAATGTCTCTTTGTCTGTATTGATTCTGTATGTTGTTCCAAGTCATATCTTCTTATATGGGAGTTGTCCATGCAGGTTGATTTTTGGCTTTGTATCATTGTTTTTATAAGTTATGTGGTAATAATATATTTCACCAATTTACCAATTTAATAGGAAAAGAAACACACTCTTAGACCACGCGGTGCAACAACGAGTCAAGCTCTTCCATTGGTTTTACGTTATTGCACCGTTGGGTGCGTTGGTGGCTTCGTTGGTTAACCAACGAGGCGTTGGTTTGTAGATATTGTTTTTTATATTGTGTGGAAGTTGTAGTGTCTAACACTGTGTTCTTGAGTTATTAGTCGAGGGAAATGAAAGTAAAAAAAGTGAAAAAAATGAAAAAACAAAATAAAGTAAGTTAATGATACAATTTATGCTCTTAAGTTTGAAGTGAAAGTAAGTAAAAGAAAAATTAAAGCTACAAAGTTACTCTTATAACCTTTATAAAACATAAAAAATGTATAATTAATCAATGAATCTATGAGTAATTTAGTCAATATATTCACTTTACTTCACCTCAAATATGAGATGAAAGCGTAACCTCAAGTATCCTTTCAATTTTCTTCCTTACTCATTCTTTCCTTTCATAAAATTTTCTTGAGAACACAAAAACTTCAAAGTTTCTTTACCTTACTTTCATTTTCATCACATTTTTAATCTTGAGAACAAAGTGTAAGGAAAGAAGATGATACAGTTTTTTTAAAACGTGTGTGAGAGTGTAAGTTGGTGATTTTGAAGAAGTTAAATGTATTTTTTTCATTTTGAACCTTTAAAAATGTTTTTTTATTCAGATTTTGCCCATAAGCTTTAAGAAGTTTATATAGTTAGTCACAAGTTTAAAAAATTGCAAAGTTAATGAATGTTAAATGTGACATTTTTAATCTATTTTTTATGTAATTAGTATTTTATTTAATGAATAAATATTAGTTGTTTTAAAAATTGAAAAAGAAAAATTAGTGTGTCCCAAAAATGTAAGTTAAATGCAAGTTACCGACGTGATGTTTTTAGTGTGTTAATTACATAGCAAATAGTTGATGTGACGATGAGATAACAGTAGCTTGCAAGTTCACCTTGTGATTTTAGAGCTTGATTATCACCTCAAGTAACCAATTAGTATTACTTTAACAGTCTTAAAAACACACAATATAAGTCATCGGCGGATATAAAATCCTAATCTCATTAATTTCACGATCTTTTAGCAAGAGTATACATTATTTATCAAGTCCCTATTATTGTTGAGTGAAGAAAGGATGGATTGAAACACAAATCATCATGTATATTTTAAAAGTCAAATTTTGAAAGGTTTATGTGTAAAAAAAATTACATAGAACAACAGAAATGGACAAATTAAATACAATTTTTGTTATTATCCCTATATTTATCTATAATAAATATATAACAAAAAAACAATTTGGAAAAAAACACTAAAAATAGAAGATATTGAAACCGAACAAATTTGAAACCAGAAAAACCTCGCGGGTACGGATTCATCATTTTGTAAAGGGATTACATATTCGGAGGTAGGGGTGTAAACGATCCGAGCTTTTAACGAGCTATTCGAACTCGAGCTTGTTTTACTCGAGCTCGAGCTTAATACTCACGAGCTC
>BQNB010202949.1:0-10798 GCA_026074375.1 Tanacetum coccineum
GGCGGCATCAATAGTGACACTTTTTTTTTGCCACCGAATGTCTAACGCCTATTGTGGCATTTATTTTGCCTATTGTATCACTTTTTGTGTGTCACTAAATGGCAATTTTTTGTAGTGTTTATAGCCGATCGACATACACCCCTTAATATATTTTTTTGTATTTTCTGCTGCAAGTATATATATATATATATACTATTTATTTTTATTTTTTTTAAAAACTATATGTTACATATTACTTGAAATCTTTTAAATAAATACACATAAACTTAAAAAGAAAATATTTATCTTACTTATTGATTTTTTCAGCTATTTTTATTACTCACCATATAATTAAACATCGGATCTTACTTAACTAAATAAACTCAAACCAAAAGTAACGATACACGCTACTTTAATTTATAAATGCTAAAAATAACGAAACTACACTTATTCCATAATCTCTAACATAAACGAAATAAAATGACTAAGTCACTCATTTCTACCAACTCATACTTATCATATCTCATATATCACATCACATATAACAGATAATAAACTTACGCACATAATTCCAATCACATAAAAGTTACTCAGGTCAATATATATAGTTAACTAACCTGACTCGATCACAGTTGTCACAATATCCCCTCCTTAGGGAAATTTCGTCTCGAAATTCAACTAGTACTTCCATCAACAACTTGCTTAACGAACAAGTGCGGTTACTTAGCTCTCATATAATCATCACGTTCCCATGTAAACTCAGGATCTCTCTTAGAATTTCAACGAACTTTAACAATTGGGATCCTACTACGTTTTGTTAGCCTTAAAATATGAAGACTTATACGGTATTACATTAGTTTACTTATAGTCGGATACGCAAGGGCTAGTTATGTCAAGTTAGGATAGTAGTGCGTATTAAGGACTATATATACCCTCCTATACTTCCATAGGATGGTGAGGAAAATATTTGTATTCTCATAAGTGTGTGTTTCTCCTCTTTCTCTCTAGAAACACATACATCTTACCTTTCTCTCTTTAAATCTAATAAATGGCTAGTTTCCTTTTTTTTCCTCCTCGACCTCTGGATCGTTGTTATGGTTATGAATCTTTATGATTAACAAGTGGCATCAGAGCTAACCAGGGGCTTTTTTTTTGTTTGGTTCGATTCGTGGGTGTTCATGGCTCGTTTAAGTTATATATTCGAAAATCAAGAACCACAAATTTTGATGATAAAAGTGTTAAAGTTTGTATTTGTATGATGGATATAGCTTAAATATAATGATTTGTGCAAAAAAGTTCGGGTAAAAACGTCAAAAATTAAGGTTTTTAAAGGTTTTTTATGTTTTTTAGGTTCAAAATGGTAATTTTCAGCCAAAAGTTCACGGTTTGGCAGAAAAAGTTGCTTTTTGTCAGTTGCGTTTTGTAGAGAAAAGTTGTTTTGTGCTTTGGCAGTAACTTGCGGTTTGGACAGTTGCTATGGTTGTGGCAGAAAGAAGAAACTTACGGTTTGGCAGAAACTTGCGGTTTGAGAGTTGTAGTTTGAACTCTCAAAGTTGCGGTTTGATGTCAAAATTGTGCAATTTAGCCCAAGACAAGCATGTGGTTTGTCAAACACAAAGTTGCTGTTTGTCAACTTTACTTTCGCAGTTTGACAAAGTTTGACTAGTCAACTTAGGCCAGATTAACCTCAACCATTAGGCAGATTGTAAACTGTCAACTTATGCCATTTGAATTGTCAACACATGTAGGTTGACCTAAAACAGCCCGTTACTCATCCAAAGTGAATCGTGATTGCACCATTCGTCCCTATTTGAGTTTTAATCAATCGTTTCTCATTTAAAGTTCAACGTTTGTGCACCGATCATCGTTTTAAGCTTATTTTCGCCAACAAAAGCTCACGTACTTCAAGTTCAACAACAATTTCACCAACAACAATTTTTTATTCACGGGTTTTTCTTGATTTAGTAAAATCCCGTAAAAGTCATTTCTTTTTACGGTTTAAGTCATAGAATTGTAAAATCCTATGAACGTTAATTGATTTCAACAACAACACAAACACGATACATAACACTAAAAACAATCCGAATAAGATCCACTAAAACGTCAAAACGGCTACAAATTCGGATTACGATAACAAGTGATCACGAAGTTGATTTGGTATCCCTCATTTGAGATTGAAGTGGGTTTCATAAAGGCGTCTACTTATTTCATCATTGAGACTTCCTTATACTTTCTACCCCTTTTTTTAAACCTAATCTATCGATTGATGACTTGCTTGAACGTATACAGCTTATGATTAAGACTTGGATTATCTAGTTATTTCCTGATGTAAGGAGTTACATTGTAGTGATCACGGGTTATAGCTATCACTTAAAGGAGTTACATTGTAGTACTCAGTGTCACACGCAGATGTCGATGTGGATCATTTCAAGAGGTGATCTACTTCTTATACTTTTTGGACTAGGTATAGAGTACTTATATATTTAATCTTGCACTGTTCTTCAATCAACAGCAGTGCAAGATTAAGTAATAAATTTAGGGGATTCTACTTCATTTTCAAGTTTGGTATATCGGGTTTTCTTCACCATGTGGTCATAAAAATAGCCGACAGAATACGAGGTTGGTAAGTTAACCAGAGAGTTTAAAGGTTGAGATGTAATCAGCAATTCTTACGGGATAATTGAAGCTACAGAACGTCAATGGTACTTCACAGTCTAAGCAAAATCCTTCAAAGTTCTTCAATGTCTTTCATAAAATTTCAAGATTGTTGCTTATGACAAGAACTTCTCGAGTATATGGACGTACACGACAATGATGCTTCCGAGAGTTCGCAACCATCATGGGGGAAAAACATGTACATCCGGGACTTAGTTGACTTTGATGTTACCATGTCAACTTCCAGGGGGAAGTAGTGTAGACTACTTTACTAAGTATGGTTTATGAAGTATTCTGCATACGTGAGAATAATTGTTGTTGATTCCTTGCATGTACCCCCGAATGAATATTCACCAAGACCTAATGACAAGTAGCAGTAGTATTTGATGTGGTTTTCTACTTCTACAAAATTTCGCTGTGCACGTAAATGTCAAATAGAAGTTTTTTCTAGCTTCATCAAAGTTTCAGAATCTTCTCAAAATAGGGATGTTGGTTTGGGGGAAGCTGATTCAGAAACTTCGCCAAAAAGGAGTCTATGAAGAAAGCTTTTCAAGACATGTTGCATGAATTGGGGGGATATTACAATGGTTCCAGAACAAATAAAGACACAGAAGATCCAAGCTGGAGTACAAGTATCAAGACAGGAAGTCACAAATGTCATCTTTAGCATTGAAAGCACTTTGGAAGTCCTTATTGTGTTGTATTTGTACATGATAGGAACATTGTAAGTAATTTTGTATGTCCACATATTGGGGGAAGATTGTTAGCCTTAAAATATGTTGACTTATCCAGAATTACATTAGATCATTAATAGCCAAACACGCAGGGACTAGATTAGACTATTGAGGATAGTTTAGTTGTGTTTGGACTATAAATACCCCCTCCATACTTCCATGGAGGGGTGAGGATTCATTATTATATTTTCTCTTTAGGTGTATGTGTGTGTTCTTTCTCTCTCTAAAACACATACACATCTTTTCCTTTCTCTCTCTAAATAATATGGCTTACTTCTTGTTTAATCATCCCCGACCTCTGGATCAAAGTTAGCTAGTGTTTCTTAATGTGTGCAAGAATGACGAGACTGACCACAGATTGCTGCTTCGGACAGAGTGTCAATGTCGATCGCTCTTGGTTTTTGTAAGTTTCAGGTCATGTCTCATAAATCATCGCGTATACATGTAGTGCAACTTCATTAATACATAGTGTTCGAGTACAAAATTTCAAGAATTTTTTAAGAATTTTTCAATAAATTCAAAATCTTTCAAAATTGTGTACTTATCACTATATCATTTCCTCAAAAATTGAGGGGGAGCGTTAAAATGTTCTGACAAACATGCTTAATAAGACAACATTTTTCTCCTTGAAAGATTTATTTTAATCAATTGATATCCAAAATATCAAAAGATTTGACATTTTTGATAATGGGAGAAAATGTGATTAAAATATACGACTAATGTGATCTTAAGTGACTCAAGTGTGGCTTCTCCCACTTATGTGCTAAACATTTTTGAATATCGATACACATATGAAAGGGGAGCATTTTTAAAAAGTAAAAACTATCGAGGTACAAATGTTTTGATATTTATATCACAAGTACCCTGGTTGAGTTTTTCAAAATGGTTTTAAGGCAATGAGAACAATACCCAAAGACCGACCATGTACTTACTTTTATCAGAGTTATAAGGTGGTTAAGTATAGGCATTTGTTCCCATGATCTGGCCAGAACCGAAGGGATCTACCCAGGGACATTCTAATAGTTAGATTAGAAGTCCTTAGGTATGATATGAAAAAAGGAGTAAAGTGAGAAAAAGGAATAATGCAGACTAAAACAGAGCTAACATTGGAACAAACCCAACTAGGTGCTAGTGATGAAGTTTTGGTAAGCATTGAAGGGGTTAAAGAATAAAAAGGAAATGTAAGGATAAAGGGTGTAAAGAAAGAAGCCCTCCATAGACTTAGGCAGAAACCGGGTCAATACATATGCTATTAGAAACACTAAGCTGTTGTCTGGTATTGAAGATAGACATCATGGACCCAGTGATGCAAAGCACAACCCTCCCTAGCCACTCAAAGTCTCTCAAAAGACACTTGTTTCATTTCTCACAGAGATTACACACATTTATATCAACTCTCTTACTTCGAGTTAGTTGGTATTGAAAAGGTGGTAGTCTGCTCCAGCCTCCGATTACTAAAAACCAAAGTGCACTATTGAGTCTAGAGCCAAAAGAGATCAATATAAATCTCATAGGACATAATTCCAAAAATACCCATGTTGTTTATACACTGTGAACACATGTGAGATACTAAGATTCCTACACATTATCCTTGTGATATTGCCAGAAAATCAGAGTGATACCTTACAGTATTCACAACGACAATGGAAATCCTACCAGTGCCAACATCAAACAAGCACTGCGGTAGGTAACTTGTGCGATTCTATATGAATCAAACTTGTGACAACTGAATATCAATATTGGTTCAGTATATGAATTGACGAATGAATTTGAAAAGATAAAATGTTTGGCGTGTTAGAAAACTCTTTACTCATTAACACGTCAACTGACTTTTTTTTAAATCAATTTTCAATCTTATGTCCATAGGCAGCCTTACAAGGGTATCTGGACATAGGAAAGCTGAACACGAATTGATGACTCAATCGGGAAGATAGTAACTTACCGATTTACTCTTACCGTGTTGTCTGCTTTGAGATGCTCTGGTAACGAGAACGGCTAGTGCAGCTGCGAAACCCTGTCAAGGAGATTCTTTTGAATTCTACCTGATCACAAGCAGTATTTATATTGATTAACGGGGAACCATGGTTATTGCAACCCTATTCGTCGAAGTGACAAAGATACTTTCATCCATATCTGTGCTTATTACTAACCTAAACTTGCAGGTTTTCTGATGGTATCAGTATCTAGTCCACGACGAGTCAAATTCACAGCCACATTCTCATACTCAAAGAAGTAAAGTTTCAAGTATTCAAGAAAGCTCAAGTTATAAAGTCTTCCTCTACTCTGATAATCAAACATTTTCCTTAAAGACATTAAGGTACAAGTTAAAGTCTATCAAGGATTCTTAGCAACTTATCAAGATAATACCAGATTAACATGTTGTACCAAAGTCACAAGAACACAAGAAGGAAAAGTATTACAAGATAATTAAATGATGATGCAAGATTTATGATCTCAAGAAGTTCAAAATCAAGTAATAAAGGCTAAAGATCACAAGACCATCAAGCATGAAGGAACAAGCACAAGCATAATGATCAAAGACCACTACATAAAGATGCAAGACAAAAGATCAACTATTACACAAAAAGACTCAAAATCTAGACAAGAAGCTTCAACAATTAATGATCAAGGTCATAAGGAGAGATCTCTATGATCACCCCTTAGGGGGAGATTGTTAGAAATACAGAAAGTATTAATCATTTATGAGATCTCAATGATCGTCCATTAGGGGGAGATTGTTAGAAATACAGTTTCTAGTGAAGTGACAATCATTATCGATCTCATGAGCCTTTGTAATAGTTAGTTTATAATATGTAATAATTAGTAAGCTAACCGGGCCGGCTTATAGAAAGTCCAAGGAAAGCCCGACCTGGCCTATATCTTGTAAGTATATTAACCCTCTCCACACATGGAGAGGGTGGTTGGTTGAATACATTTTCTTATTTCTAGTGTGTGTTTTTGAGTGTATTCTTCCATCCATCTCTCTCTCTCAAACATATTTCTTTCTCTCTCTAGTTCTTATAACATATTGTTGTGTGTATGAAATAAATTAGGAACCTACAGATTGCTCAAAGAGTAAGAGATGTATATGTTCTTGAAATGACATCTTCTGCTCAAGAATCTTGTTTCTTTGCCAAAGCTTTTAACAATATCAACTGGCTTAGGCATAAAAAACTTGCTCATCTAAACTTCAAAACAATCAATAAACTGGCAAAACAGAATCTTGTTATTGATCTTCTCTCACTTTTCTACTCAAAGGACAAACCATGTTCATCATATAAAAAGGGAAAACATCATAGGGCCAACTTCAAAACAAAACAGATATCTTCTATCAAAAAATGTCTTCATCTTCTTCACATGGATTTATTTAGACCTGTAACTCCTAGGTCCATTAACATGAAAAGTATACCCTTGTCACTGTTGATGAGTACTCAAGGTACACTTGGGTATAATTCTTAAAGAAGAAAAGTCAAGCACCTGAAACCATCATGTCCTTCATCAAAAGAGTTGAAAATAAAAATGACATCAAAGTCAAACAACTCAAAACTAACAATGATACTAAATTCAGGAATAACATCCTTGTCAACTTCTGTGATGAAAAAGGGATTTCTTAAAACTTTTCCTCTCCCTACACACTTGAACAAAATGGTGTTGCTGAAAGGAAAAATAGAACCCTCATAGAAGCTTCAAGAAAAATGATTTCAGGATCTGTCTTCTCAAAACAATACTGGACTGAAGCTATAGCCACTGCATGCTATACTCAAAATAGATCCACCATTGTGAAAAGATATCTCAAAACTCCTTATGAAATTTTTTGTAAGAGAATCCCAAACATTAACTTTCTTCATGTCTTTAGATGTCCAGTTTACATCCATAATCATAAAGATCACTTAGGAAAGTTTGGTGAAAAAGCTAATGATGGTTATCTTATTGGATAATCACTTGTTTCCAAGGCCTTCAGAGTCTTCAACATAAGAAGACAACAAACTGAAGAAACCTATCACATCACATTTGATGAAAGCCCTGATGCTATCAATTTCTCAAAACCTTTAGTTGACGACATCAACATTGCTGAAACTGAAAGATATCCACCTGATGAATATCTTCATCCTTATGAGCCTTCTAAAATGTATTAAACAAACAACAATAATATGTCCTTCATAGAACCCTATGAATTTCCTGAACTAGTTGTTCTTGAAAATGAAGTTTCATTTGACCAAAATGGTTAAACTGATCAAATTGATCACAATGATCAAAATGATCAATCTGCTCAAACTGATGAAATCTTAAATGATGATCAATTTGAACATTGCAATCACACAAATGATGAACAATATCATTGTAAATCTCCCAAATACACTAAATGATATTCCAGATCTCTGTAAAACACTCATCCTCTCCAAATATAGAGGATACTTTGTATCATAATACAATATCCAAATCCTCTATCAATCCCTTCTTATCCATTCCATCCATGGTTACTCCAGCTCCTCAAGTGTTGAGATTATAGATTTGATGATACAAAAGAAACAAGTAATGAAACAAAAGGACTAAAACAAAAAGAAGAATTCTGCATATGATAGAGGATTCTAGAAGATCTCCTTAAGAAGATAAAAGATAACAGAAGATAAAGCTTAATGTTTAAAAGATTTAGTTGTCTAATGTTTATCCTTTATAAAAGTCTGATGTTCTCTATTATATAAAGAGACATAGACATTAGGTTAGTGACGTGCTTCCAATGAGAGTCTAGACACAGAAAAACATGTGTGTGTGTAGAGATGTAGACATTTATTGTATTGGTGTAGCCTCAAGGATCATCAATCCTTGTTACAGTTACGTAACCGTATTATCCTGATTAAATAATATTAGGACTGGGTATTTATATAGCAAAACCTTGTTCCTAACATTGTTCTTTATGTTTTAATTCCGTTGTGTAAAATATGTTATTAATCCTAGACATAAAGTTCTAAACAAACTTGAGCTAAACAATCCTATCAGGTGGTATCAGAGTCACGGGGCTCTCGATCTAGGATTATTCAAGGTTTGAAGATAAAGGTTGTTCGAAGTTTTCTGGTTAATTTTCTATTTTTGGTTAAAAGGCGTATTCGTAATATTAGGGTTTGTTTCTAAACCCTAATTCATTAAAACAGAAGTATTGAAGAACAGGTTTTCAATTACAAGGTGTATGAAGATGAAGCGTTTTTAGGTTTTCTGTTCGTACTATAAAGAAGTGATATTCGGAGATATTAGGGTTTCCTTACCCTAATTTAGTCTGCAAAAAATAATGTTTTATACTATTGTCGATTTGTGATTTCATGATTATTCGTTTGTTGTTTGAAGACTTATGGTTCTCGAATTTAAGAAGAAGTTTTTGGAGTCAACAGCAGATTATCGACAAGAAGGCAAAGGTTTGTTCGAAACTCTACTATTTTGAAAGATGTATCTGCTGTTTATTCAGCAGGTCGTGGTTCATAGGGTTTCTGATATGATTCTGAAGTCATGGCGAGAACGTCAAAAAATTGTCGTGGGCATCAAGGGTTTCTGGTAGTAAATCGTCTTGAATTCCATTACTTCTGGTTTGTGATGGATGTACTTATTAGTGCTGCTAATGTTCCTTGTTGTTGCTAGTTTAATCAGTAGTAAGTTAAGTGTTAATGGTGCTTGTTATTTTATGGAGTTACTACTGCCGGTTCATGTTTTTAGTACTACTACGCTTAAAATGAAGATACTACTGTTAGCGTTGGTTTTTGCTGCTAGAGTAGTTTTATCGCAGTTAATACTGTTAGTATCGGTTTCTACTGCTAGCTTTAAATAGCAGTTTATGCTGCTGGGTTTGTTCCTAGTGGATAATACTGCTTGGGCTTATTGTTTATACTGCTAGCTATGTCCGATATGGGACAAGACACACGTTTGGATCTCGGACAGAATTGATTTTTAAAGAAAATGGCTTGTTTTGAATTTATTGAAGATGTGATTACAGAGAAGATTGTTTATGACTTATTTAACGATGAAGTGGAATTACTCGGGTACGTGTTTTATCATATCTTTTAGCAGGAGATAACTTGTTCGTGCTTACAATGTTGTGACAAAGACTTGTCAAATCTAGCAAATGAGTGTGATTTACAAACTTATGGTGCTCAATGCGCACATTTGCTATCACTTTGGTTATGTGTCTCATAGAAGATGAGGATTTTGTCAAGAGGTTGCGATCTACTTATACTTTGGTCTTGGTATGAGTTTGACGTCACATGGATAGTACAAGATATAAGACACAAGTTTGGGTTATTCTACTTCTGCATCAAGTTCATTATACTTAGTTTTCTTCATTAGTAATCATTACAAAAAGCCTACAGAATTTAAAGATTCAAGAGATGGTAAACATATTGATTTCAGGGGAAGCTTATTAACAAAGTGTTTAACCATCAAGATATGTTCATACACCAATTGAGGGGAAAGGTTTCATTACTACTGCTAAATCATTATTACTACTGCTAGTTTAAGTTTCTACTGCTTGAGTTCAATATTCTTATTATGCGTCATAGAGGGTAATTTGAGACATTAGAAAGTTGGATTAGTAGTGTAGTATATGATTTGTAGTTGTAAAGATTCAAGTTGCTTATCTTCACAAGACCCCTATTGGATTATGACAAAAAGGGGAAGAAGAAGATTAGATGATTTGCAACTTATAGATCCTTGGTGGTATAGCATGGATTAAGGGGAACCTTGTTTCAATCATATATATTAACTTCAGGGGAAGAAGTTTATGCTTATTTGGTTTTGTCATTATCAACTAGGAGAAGATTGTTGGGAATTATATTGAGTTGATAAGACAAAACAATGAAACAAGAACTGCTAATTGGATTATGGTACTGCTAATATATGAAAGCAGTAGTATATATGTTGGATACTACTGCTAGGCGTCATATTTTGTTACTACTGCTAGTACTTGATAAGATTTCAGAAGATCTCCTTAAAGAAGAAAAGGGTTTAAAAGATAATTATAAAAGTTAAGAAGATTAATTTGTTTCCTAATACTTATCTTTAGTAAACCTAATATCTCTATTATATAAAGTGATATCAGGAATTAGGTTTAGTGTACAAGTCGTGAGTTCCATAGTGTACCTAAACGTGTGTGTGTGTAGGCGTGAGTCTCAATGTAGAAGCCTAGTAGTTTAGCCTCAAAGTCAATGTTTCATTGATCCTGTTACAGTTTAGCCTCAAGGTCAATGTTTCATTGATCCTATTACAGTTCATTGATGTAACCATTCTACTATTGATCAAAGTAGAATTGGGGCTTGGAGTAATTGTTATAGTGAAGATAATGAAGAAAAACATTGTTGTGATATAAATGTTCTTATGCTATTTCTGCTATGCATATACCTTATGTTCATTGTTATTATTATCTTAGATATAAAGATCTAAACAATCTG
>BQNB010202950.1:0-10798 GCA_026074375.1 Tanacetum coccineum
TTGTTTGCTTTTAAAATTGGACACAAGTTCTTAACGTGAGTTTTACATGTTTACGTGTTGCCTAAGTTTTGCTACAAACCACTATTGCCCGACCTATCATGAATTGTTATTCACCTATGGCCAATTGGTTTGGTTAAGTGAGCGCGAATGCGTAAATAGATCTATTGGGACTAATTATCCCTATCTGCTTTGGTTTCACTTAACGAAGAACAAACGGATATATGTCATGTCGATGTACGTTGTGGTGGTCTTTGGTTTAGGACACCAATTAAGGGCAGGAATACTATGTGTCATGATATGACATGCCCTGTTGTTATTAGCATCGGTGTCGTAAGCTTAGCGTAACAGTAAATACTTTTATGTGATGCTGTATCTGTTATAGTAGTCGCATGCATTTTGAAATCTTGTGGTCCACTCTTGTATTAACTTAAACCTATGAATTCACCAACATTATGTTGATGTTTTAAACATGTTTTCTCAGGTGCTTAGCTTGGCTTGATTCTTGATGCTAAATGGAGTCTATGTGCTATGTGACTTCGCTAATTTCAAGACTTATCTATTTATATACTCGTTGTCATTGTCAAACTTTATTATGCTTCCGCTACATTTAACTCTCATATGGTCGGTTGTAAAACTTAATTAAATTTTCTTTTATGCAACGAGTAAACTTTTTCAAATGTCCATGATTAGTGGTCGTTCTTTATTACTTTGTGTTTGGATTTTTATGATGTTACGCCCTCGGACACGTATTCCATCCAGGCCCCGTCTGGGGGTGTGACACTTATTCTAATCCTCGACGATTTCAGGTATATTTACACTATACTACCACTACTTTCATTTTGAGGAAAAGAGTATTCTTCACGGCCATCAGTGGATATATTATCGGCAACACACATCTAGTGCAGGAGGAGTCTTATCCAATTCTCACCTTTAACCTCGGGACTAACCATCTCAGCTTCCACCCACCTTAAGAATCTTGCGACTCCAAGATGATCCCTTCTCAGTGTCGGGATTCGGTTCCTTAGTACCTCGTCATTTAACCACCTTACCATCTTTCCCATGACTTTTGGGTATGTCTACGTGTCCATGCAGGATGGTACTCTATACCGTTACTAGTCCTTGGAAATTTTTGCCGTTACACGGCATGCGGATGTTCTATCCGACCTCGCACCAAGTCTTGCTACAACAAGCATCCAGTTCGCACCCTCGATGACTCAATCCTACAATTGCTCACTAGCACCCCGACCACACTTGGTCTCGACACATGTCTCTATAACAACCGTCGATCTACATTACCACGAATTTGACTTCACTCCTTTCTGGACACACTCGTTCTGAACAATACCGTTGGTATTTTCCTTTCGGGATGACTCGGTCACAACGACTCGCATAAGACTCTCTCCATGCAGTCAATAGGAGTAGGGCTACTTACACAAGAATCCGTAGTAGGGGTAAAAATATTTTCTCCTTCTAAAAGCTTGACCCAAACATTTATCCCAATCATCAAGCATTTTAAGGGTGACGATTTACTCGACATAGCGTGGTTCTTCCTAAATTATGCATAGATGATCAGGTTATGTATAATTGAGGACCAAACGGCATCATGTCTATCCTCGTCAAAACGTTCCTTTTTCTTACGCTACATGCGTAAGTTATTTCCTCGATTAAAAAAATAAAATAAAATAAAAATACGATTGTTTCAAAAGAAAGAAAAGAAGATAGCATCATTCCATCTTCCGTTCTTATTATTTAAAAGGAAATTATGCATATATACATATTTTTTTTGAAAAGAAAATTTATTTGACACCATAGGGTCAGTTTATGAAATTTGAAAACACATTTTTCCATTGTTTACACAAACAGTTTATACAACAAAATCAGTACAATTCGCGCAACGACATTCGTTCAACACACAAATTCTTTATTTCAATCCACGGTTCTTAAAATCATCAATCTTCAAAACATTATTTAATACAATTTGGTCAACGGGTCTCGACAAGTATCAAAAACAACACCCGCTCATGGACTATGCAAACAAGTAACATACGCATGCAAAAGACTCGCCAATTGAAGTCACCCAACACTCGGGGTCAAATCAATCTCTCAATGAGTCAAATGTCTTGAGGTAACTACGACCTCCCAGCGCCACTTAAGTGACCAACATATACATTAACTCTCCTAGAGTCCTAAATCAAAAGTAATAGCTAAAGAGTGCATAATCACCACGCCGGTGATAAGATAAAATTATGAGGCAACAATAATCTCAATCCAATAAACCTAAATCTTAAAATCCTCCTAATTACTATTTCCTGGATGATAAAAGTATGAAGTTTTCGTCTACGGAAATCATTTCGAGTCTAATTTCCAAAAACATAGGGCCCATTGCCCAGAAAGTTTTGGATCCAAGGTGAAATTACCATTTTACCCCCCATTTATCAAAGCCGCCATTTTCCAAAATTTTATCGCTCCACTAAACTGAGTGTATCTCCTAAACTGTGCGTCCGCAAAAGTTGAAACGACCGCTCAAATCTAAGTATGTTCAATACCTTGAACCTATAGTTTTACAAATTTAGGTGTTGGTATATAAGTTTTTTTTTGAACTTATTACTCATTCAACTTATGGTTTCAATTCTTGACTAGTTTTGACATTTCGGCGATATCTCATTCGTCGGGCGTCGATATGACTCCATCCAAATTCCTACATGTACCTAAGAGGTTTCTCTACCTCCTAGTCTAACTTCCTAGGTCTTCATAGACCAAAAATATTTTGAAACGTATCCAACAAGCTGCTATCCCAAAGCAGTCCCTAAAGAAATTTTGATAATTTTTTATAGTTTACGAAAATGAGCATAATTTGAAATTTATTGATGCTTTTGATGTGAAACCAATTGGAGGTGATAGTCCTAAGAGCCTTCTACAGGTACCTAAATTTTATTTTGAAAAGTTATTACAAAAATATGGAGTTATACTCCTTTTCCCAATGGTATACCAGATTTGACTAGTTTTAGAAAAATGACGATATCTCACTCATCCGGAAGAGTTAAAATTCTATCCATCTCACCACATGTACCTTAAACATGTACCAACATCTCAATTGGCTTTCCCTAGGTTTCGTAAGACCAAAAATAATTCACAATCAACCCCACAACCTGATGGTTACAAACTGCCGTAAAATCCATTTCAAAATCCAACCAAACACCATTTTAATTCCTCCAAACGCCAAGACAAAGCCATACCCAATGACTTAACACTCTTTCAAACACAAAAACTCATAGATTTCCAGAATCAAACATTTCATGACTTACTAAGTAGAGGTCGATACGAGAGGATTGAAACGCGTACACACCAACTTTATTCGAAAGCTCCAAAGATAGACGTTTCCAAACGACACGTTACGCGAGAATAAGTTAATAGTCATTTTCCAAAACAATGAGGGTTCATGGGATGACATATAAAAGTCACACTCCCATCAACTAAAAAATTTCAAAACAATAAGTTACGAAACAACATATGCGATTTAAAAGCAATGGGAAAATATTCGAACTCGGAGTCGAACAATAAGTCACCCAATGGGATAGTCAAACTACGACGAATCAACACACCAAAAGATGAAAAGTAAAGTCGTGAAAAAGTTTCGAAGATAATCGTATAACAACGATGTTTTCATCACGTATCAAAATAATTTTATCATATCGCATCGAAATGTTTAAAGAAATTAAACTCTTCGCAAGAAGCGAATATCAAGATATATATAATCGTATACTATAGAACAGATGCCGTATATATATCTATATACATATATATAATTATTACTTGTACTAAGTGTCAACCACTTGTTACGCATATAATATGCAATCAAATATACCACATAAGACTTCTTATGTGTTATTTTATTGCGTAGATGTGTAAGAAATGAAAAGAGGATTCAGAAAATATAGGTTGATCGGAATGCATGTGATTTTTTCCGGCGACACGGCGGTTTTTGGCCACCGGAAAACTTTTCCGGTGGTGGTGGATGGTGGTTTCCGGCCGAACAAGAGGGAGGAGGGGAAGAACACATATCTTTTTGTTTGATAGAAATGAAAGTGTGTGTATTTGGTGTTATATATTAGGGGTGTTCACGGGGCGGTTCGGTTCGGTTAGTTGGAAGATTTAAACTATCCGTCACGGGGCGGGTAATTAATTTTACTATCCGTCGCCGAACCGTACTAGGCGGGTAATCGGACATGCGGGTACCCGCGGTTCGGGTCACGGTTAACCGTTTTTTACGTTTAATAGAGTTTAACCGTATAAAAAATAACATAGTCTATAACATAAAATGTATTTATAGTAAAATTAAATGACGTTGAATTTAAAAGTCATAAAACTTTAAGTATTTCGTTACAATAATTGCATTCAAATATTCATATATAACGTATTAACAAAAAATATTACTCGACGTTATAGATTACGATCACATTAATCAATTTTCACACATAGATTTTTACAAATGTTTACTTTACGAGCGAAAAAGTCGTTATACAATAAAAGTATTGCAATAATCGGTTAATACTTGTACAATTATTTGAATATTAGTTAGAAAATAATCATGTATAATATGCACGGTTCGGTTCGGTTAACCGCGGATATCTAAAAGTAAAAACCGAAACCGAACCATTATAAGCGGGTTTTTTTGGTTTTGGTTTTTTTCGGTTTCGGTTTTTTCGGTTTCGGATTGAGCGGTTCGGCTCGGTTCGTCGGTTTCACGGTTTTTTTGAACACCCCTAGTAAACGGTCACCAAATAAATTAAGGTTTACGTCAAGCAAGTGTTATGTAATTATTAAGAAGATCATTATTGACCTTGGGCGTTTTATTTTATTGGTCACGTAAAAGGGCTTACGTTTCGCAATAAAATACCTTTAGACACACCCCGGAAATACCTATACCTATCTATACTCTAACTAATACCCACTTTAAAACCTTAAACCCAAAAGTTACTAAATTTTTGTGTTAATAAGCCATTATGGTCGGCTATGGGTATAGAAACCCATAAACCATTGGATAAATACACACATCTTGTACAACCTAGAAGTAATTAAAGAAGTGTACTAAATAAATCTTACGCAAGACTACATCTTGCGTTTTCACTCCTTAAGCAACTCATCACCCACACAAATCAACTAGGAAATCTTCTTTTATCTTCCTAAGTACATGTACAACCTAGGATCAATTAAGGCTTGTCCTTAATGTTCCCAATTAGCTAAAACCCATTGTGTAATAACCACTTTGGATCCCTCTTTCTTGCTCTTGATACCCGCGGCCAACACACACATACACATACCATAAGATTATCAATCTACAATGGTTGAACTTCAAGAACCAATAAACTTATCTACTGATCCGACAAACATCATAAGTACTTTAGGACATGCTGACGAGTAACAAAATCAAGAAGATGGACTCAACATGATAATGTTTCATTGTGAGATGACAACAACTTTGTCAATTTGTTTAGCACACCATCAACAGAATCGATTGAATCCTCTACTTGTTCTTAACCATATACTTCAAAATATAAGTGGACAAAAGATCATCCACTTGAACAAGTGCCTGGTGACCCTTCAAAGCCAATAATAACAAGACGACAACTCAAAACTAACCCTGAAATATGTGTCTATTCACTCAAAGTGCCCACTTAAGAACCAAAGTATAACACCTCGTGTTTTCAGGTCATGTTATGACTTAAATTATTCCATTTTTTTATTTATAGAAATTTTACGTGTTTACTTTTTATTTAAATCGTCTAGTTAAATTCTAATAAGTAAATTTAACCAAGAATTTTAATAATAGGATTAGTACTACGTTTAAACTAGAGAACTAGTTACCAGTTTCTCTACATCATAGCTAACCCAAAAACGAGTACATCCTATTTCTTATCTTTCACCCAGCAACATTAGTGTTTAATTCTAATAAGCGAACTAAAACACGTTTTATTTCCTTCCTTGTTTTAAAAATGGTACCACAATAAAATCCTTCAATAATAAACAAATAATACAAGAAACTAATATACACTCCTAAAAACTAGACATAAATCTCGTGTACTTACTTTCCAACCCCTCAAACCAGTAATAATCAAATAAGATATGATTTTATAAAAATCCATCCTTACTATAACTCTATTACCCAATGTATAAATCCCAATGTCTCCTTTTATAAATCCCTAAGAACTCACGTGATATCTTGGCTGATCCTTCCTTGTTTTTGCTTCCCACGTAAACCACAATGATCACCTTTTAATCACTATGCCTTGACCATGTATAAACCCCAAAAATCCCTTACCTTAATTGGTTTAACACAAAAACGTGACCTCAAGGATGGAGCACTATACCTGCACTTCTATTTGGGTATAAAAAGAATTACCTACTCCTCTTGCAAACATCAGAAGAAAAACTTATATAGAAACACAATACAACCAAATATATAATCATACTCTTTCACTTGGTTCTCCTTGTTCTTCTACCTTTGGTTTTTGACTCTCATACAACACCCACACATCACCCATTACTTTCACAATAAACCTTAAATCCTACGAAAACCCTAACTAGGTTTATTTGGTTTTTGTTTTTCTGTTGGTCGACCACATCAAGGTGCGGGTTCGTAATCATAAAGGATGCAAAGTAGTCGCGGTTAAATATTAGTTTGGGTGTTGGTTTTGTATACGTAAGGGGTAAGGATATTCGAGTATTCATCATCTTCGTTGGGTCAAGCACTATATGCGATTCGTCCTTAAGTTTCTGTGAGAAATCCCTCCCTGTTAAATTGTCTATTATATGAAATTCGTGTACTAACAGTGTGTGCTTGGGAAAATATTATGTAGAAAAATTAACATGTAAACACCATTGTTATAATTATGTTTTCTGCCTAACAAGTAAAACTTGTATAACACATTAGTTTAACGAGTTTCACCTAGGTTAAATGCTTGAAAGATGCGGTTAATAGATCATAGAATATGCCCTCTTAGTGCAGAATGTTGGGTCAAGTGTATAACTAGTCGAATGGGTAATAACTTATTCACAACCCACTTTTATTAACACGCTGAAATTGGGTGATTTGGGGGAAATAATTCAATTAGTAAAACGTGACTCATAAAACCAGAACGTAGTTGCTAGTGTAGCTGGCCTGGTGAAGTTATTTTGCAACTTGAATCACGAAAAATGGTTAAGAGTCAATCGAGTTATGGTCCTTTAAAACCCTAAGAAAAACTGCCCTTTTAACCCACCTTTGTAACTTAGCCGCGACGTTCACTTTTGCACGAATTAATCCCAATTGATGGGTTAGAGTTAGGATAAAACTAAGGTTGATTATAGGTGCCTAAAGTACATGTTTTATTAGGGACCAGGTGCCACGGGTTTTGGTTTAGTAACGAACTCACAAACTGAAACTAAAGTTAGTGGTGTAGTCGTGTGTATTGGCATTTCAACGAGCACCTTGTGTGCAACTATAACTGTTTGTTGTGCATTATGAGTCGCGACCCCTCTCCTTTTACCTTATTTTTGACCCCGATAACGACCCTAAATCATTAAACTTATAAAATATGTATTAAAGGTGACATGTCCGAGATTACAATGCTATTTTTAGATTTTCCTAATATTGGCTAACGAAGTCGTAAACTGAGATCAAATTTAGTCGGATAACGCGTGTTAAAACTATTAACCAGATTATTTGTTTTCTGTTTTGGAAGCCAGCCGCGACACACACACTTTAGCCATAGTTTTTGACCATTTAAACAACCTCTTAGGACAAAACATAATTGACGAAAGTTATAGACGACCTGGCCAAGTTTTCAAACATACTTTTAGTTTATGATTTCATCAAGTAGCGAGTCTAGAATTAAATTGTAAAACTCTACGTTCGTCACACAAATTTTAAGAATAAAACTTAACTATAAACTTAGTTAAAATTTCATTTATTCAATTTGTTAAACGTCACTATTTCGTCTAATTATTTAACACACTTAGAGACCAAATCAAGGGTTGACCTAAACTAACATTTTGTAGTATATGTGACCTAGTTTCCAAAAATCTCAATATTGTAAATTGCGTGTTTATATTTTGAACGCATTAACCCAATAAAGTTGACCACTTTAACATAAGAATTTACTTTCAAACATCATTATTTTAAATGGAGCTCAAGCATACACTAGGGACGAGATTGCAAGTATTTAGTTTTATATTTTTTGCTTTCGTAAATATGTATTATTTTTACTTAGGTTGCAGATAAAGTCTTTTGCTTTGTTTTTCGTGCCACAACCTTGCTATTCCGTTATCATGTCTTGATGTGAGTTTATAGTCCCTTTCTTACACTTTTCAATCATTTATCAAATCTCGGGGATGGGATCATGTTTGTTTTACAAAATGGATGAAAGTACGTTTTAATTCAAATATTACGAGTTTGCGTAAATAGCTATAACCCACTATGCCCATCATCATGAACTGTTAATTACTAGATTGTAAGCGCGAATGATATGAATAGATCTATTTGGGAATTAACATCCCCGTTCGGGCAAGTAGCACTTGCTAGTTTATCGGTTAGCCGAAAACGACAAACGTATACCATTTTGGAATTATATATGTTACGGGTTGAACATCTACATTGGGCACCATCATTTATATATATTTGATATACATACATTGTTTAGCTTCAGTGTCATGAGCTTAGTTTATATCGTAATACATTTTTGTGATATTGTATTCGTTGCATTATTACAGGGAAATCTTGCCATCCGCTTCATTAAATTTATAAACCTATAAATTCACCAACATTATTGTTGTCAATTTAAACATGTTTTCTCAGGTCAATAAGGTGCAAGTCATGGGTACATTGGATGATCGTCTTTTGAAGTCATATCACTATAAAGATTTACGTGCATTACATTTTGGAATATTGTTATGTTGTGGAATTTTTACTTTTCAAGTTGAACAATTTAAGCCTATGGCCTTTTGTAACAAACCATTTATGAAATCCAATGTATTAGTTTTTAAACGACTCTTTTAGAGGTCGTTCTCATATCTTGTGCTATTGATCTATGAAGTAATACCCTCGAAACATCATATTCTGCTGTGGCCTATTTTGGGGGTGTTACAAATTGGTATCAGAGCCAAGGTTATAGAGAACCACGTCAAATGTTTTTACTTGGTCTATAACCGCCTTTCAAATATTTTATCATTCAAAAGTTTTTTTCAAAAGGACATTCATGCAAACGGGTAGTGTTGCATCTAATATACATGCCTACATGTCATGCATCATTTTAGCATTAGTTGATTATACTAAGTGCTTACATAGGTTATATACGTGTTAATATTACAGTATGTATATTATTGTTTGTCTTATATAATATACTTATACAAGTTTATATTATGGTTACTGATTAGCCATGTCATCAGATAACGTATTGTCTGCAGTCACCTATACGTCTATATCCTCCGATTCGAATGGACTATCATGAGGTATTCCACTTGTGAATGCTAGTGAGCTTCTAGAGATAGACCCCTACGAGGAGGTTGCCCGGCAAGGGCAGGCACCACTACTGTCACCTGCTTACGTACTTGACCTCATAGAGTTGGACGAGCATGTACCAATTTATGTTCCGGAGCCAGAGCACCCAGAGTACCATGTACCAACAGATGACGATATTCAGGTCGAGGACCAACCTTATGTTGATGATGCTTCACTGACTACTGAGTAACCTGGATACATTGCTAACTCAGAGTCGATGGAGGAGGACTCTATTGACTACCCAGATGAGCCTGAGGATCATGATGAGGATCCGAAGGAGGATCTTGAGGAGGACCATACTGACGATTTTGCCGATGAAGAGGATGGTGATGATGAGCCCTCCGATGATGATGATACTAATGATAAGGATGAGGAGCCCACTGAGGACGAGGAGGAGGAGGAGCACATAGCTCCGGCTGACTCTTCTGCGGTACCTATTGTTGACTCTACTCCCTCAGCTGGGGATACAGAGGCATTTGAGACCGATGAGTCTGCACCTACACCTAGAACACCTTAGACTAGGATCCCTTTTTCCCAGATACATCTCCGTAGGGCACGGAAGACTATCAAACTTGAGCCACCTATGTCAGCATCCCTGGAGACACGCATTGCTGAGCATGCTGCCACACCTATACCACCCACCAGCCCTGCCTATGACCAGACACCACTAGGTCATAGGGCAGCCATGATCCGTATGAGAGATGACATCCCTGAGGAGGACATGCCACCTCAGAGGAGATTTATACTTATTGATCCCCCACCTAGGTGTGATGTAGCAGAGATTTCTATTGTTGCTGCTGCTAGACCACCTAGGGGTCAGTATGATTTTGTTGATACTGTTAAGGCAGGGCAGGGTTTGATTTGTAGTCCTAGTCATGATGCCCAGACTATTGCTAGAGCTACTGACAGAGCAGAGGATGTTGGTTATGTTAGAGCTTTACAGGATTTTGAGCATATGATGATGACTTCCATTGAGGAAGTCAACTTGAGGGTCAGATACCAGGCACAGGTTCACAGGCAAGAGAGTGAGGATTTCTATACACAACTGCATTATGCTTAGACTGACCGCAGAGACATTAGACTCGAGATTGATGTAGTGAGAGGCAAGATGACCGCTTATGAGACAGAGTTGCATGAGGTATGCCAGGCTTACCTTAGTTCCGAGCCTCGGAACAGGGAATTATTGGCGCGACTTGAGACACTAGAGACTCACATAAGTCGTATGGAGTGGCAGCGCCAGAGAGCTGAGGATGATGCAGTCAG
>BQNB010202954.1:0-10798 GCA_026074375.1 Tanacetum coccineum
TGTTAGTAAAATTAGGTATGAATAGGCTTTAGTATTTAGAATAAGAAAGAAATGAAATTTCAATTTTTGGAAAGTTAGGTTTAATAAAAATGAAAAGTTATTTATTTTAAAAGCCTAGTAAATTGCTTTTACGCACAAAGGTTTACTCAAATAAGCTTAGATTTTTATAAAATTTAAGGTAATGTTAGTAAATATGTAATTAATAAATAAAAAAATAAAATATATATGCATACATATATTCGGCCGGTTTTTGTAAAAAAAGAAAAAAAAGAAAATCAAAACCCAATTTAACTAGACTCTAATTAGGGATTTTGTATCCTATATATACTAACCCATAATACCATAAGAACGAAATTTTACTCCCCTCTTCTTGCATTAGTCGGCCGAATACCTCAAGAAAAGAAGAAGAAAAATTAAGGTTTTGATTTTGTGAAGAAAACAAGCATTAAGGTATGTTTAGTTTTCTTAATTAGTTTAATTATTGATTTAATTCATGTAACAAGAGTTATGGTGGATCTAGGGTTTCATAATATTCTTTAAATTAAAGTTTATAATCTAATTAGGGTTCTTAGTAATCAATTAGATGCGAGTTGGTGTAATCGTTAGGGTTAAGATCGCGCTAGAACTTGATTTAGATTAGGACAAAATTTAGGGCTGTGTTGTTCGGCCGTTATCTCGATGATGGTAATAGCTTTTGTCAAGTTTCCAGTGTCTATGATGTAGCTCAGAGAGTCTAGTTTCCAAAACATCCGGCCTCGAAGGTTTTTAAGGTTGGGAAGTCATTCAAATGTTGGTTACGAGAAAAGTTGTCAAAGCAGAAATCCGGGTCAGATTTAGGTCAGATTACGAGGTGTAAAACCCCCACTTAAAATTTGAATTCGGATTAGCCAACCTACAAGAGTTTAGTTCTATGTGTCTATTAAAAATCCCCCAAAAGAGAGCTTCTGATTTGGAGTCTAAGTATAGTTTTTAGGTCCAAACGTTTTAGTGTGCGATAAGATCCAAAACTGAGTAGTTAAAAGTTTTATTTCATTTGGGGCACTTAAGAGTGGAAATAGATTAGTGGAAAAATCATGGGGATATTAAACTCATGATATTGAACCTGTGATTTTTGGTAAATTTTATAAAGGTCAGTAGGGGTGGTTTAGAAAATGATAAAGTGACATTAAAATTCTGCATTTTCGGGTAAATTGTTGAACATTGGAAAAGTGTGTAAACATGTTGCTTAAGGTTAGGCATTGTGTCGTGGTGACCCATGAGGGTAATTAAACACCTTAGACATCCATCATATGATTGTTACATGGGCATAAGCATTTGGCTTGGTTGCGTGTAACACGTGTTTGTTTTGATTGTTTAGTTTCGTGCAAGGATTTGGAATTTGCTTAAGCATCAGGTGAGTTTCATAGCCCTTTTTTCTTATGTTTTCTTGGGGTGAAAATGATGCTATGAGTATTAAATATTTTAGTTACTGTGATAATGTGTTTTAAATGAGGCATGGACTATACGTGACTATTGTATGTTATGTGCTACTTGCTATTGTGATATGGATCGTGGGACACGTTCCGTTCCCTTGTTTGTTGTGCTTGAGCGTGACCGTCTCAAGACATTGATGGATTGTTAGTAGTGAGCGTGATCGTCTCATTGCTGTGGATTGTTGATAGTGAGCGTGATCGTCTCATTGTTGTGGATCGTGGGACACGTTCCGTTCCCTTGTTTGTGATGTTGAGCGTGACCGTCTCAACATGGTTTGGTGTGTTTGCATGTTAGCTTGTATGATAGTTCGTTTAATGTCCTGCTATGCTATGTTTTATTTATCACAGTAATTGGTTTTAAAGGATTGTTATGTGTGTCTTAAACCTATGACTCTCACCAACTTTATGTTGACGTTTAAGCATCATTTTCAGGTGAGCACCATGGGAATAAGATAGAGAGAAGTGGCTAGAAAGAGACCATAGGATGTTATGGAGTTTATTGCTTTATTGTCTTGAATTTTGCATTGTTTGGATTATGGATAATTGTTGCATGTCTTTCTATTGGCGAGAACTTTCGTTTCATCAATAAAGACGCCTTTTAGATTTGGATTAGTTTTATGGGTATTGTTATGACACTTTGTGTCTATGCTTTGCTTATTTATTGCATGTATAATTCTCTTTATAGACGCCATTGTGTTGTGATGATATCCATGACGTTACGCCTCGCGTTTCTGCCTTGGTGGGGTGTGACAGCACTGATAGTTGGCCTTCGGATAGCGGCGTAAATGGGTGTACGGAATGTGCAAGTAAGCGTAGACTCTAAGTTGATAGCAAACCAAGTCCTAGGAATGTACGTCGTCAATGAAGAGAATATGGTCAAATACCTAGAGAAGGTCAAAAGTTTGGTCAGCGGCTTCGCTAAATTTTCCATAAGCCAAGTACCACGAAGCAAAAATAAGAAAGCAGATGCCTTGAGCAAAATTGCGTCAACCAGCTTTGCGCATCTATCTAAACATGTTTTGGTTGAAATACTCAAAGAAAATTCCATACAAGAGGAGGAAGTAGCGACGGTGATAGAGGAAGAGGAAACAACATGGATGATCTCGATAATAAAGTACCTGAATGATGGGACTCTCCCTGGCGAAAGAAAGGAGACAAGCAAACTCCGCATAAAGGCTAGACAGTACGAATTGTTAGAAGAGCTGTTCTCTACAAAGGTCTTCCATAATCCATGGCTAAGGTGTGTCAGGCCATTTCGAGCGAAGTATATGATCAGAGAAATTCATGAGGGGTCGTGCAGTATGCACGCAGGACCACGGTCCGTGGTAGTCAAAGCTATGCGGCTAGGATATTATTGGCCAACTATGTACCGGGATGCACGAGAGATGATACGTACATGCAACGATTGTCAAATACATCGACCCGTGCCAAGAAATCCCCAACACAAGCTAAACCCAATCACGGCCCCATGGCCGTTCTACAAGTGGGGAATTGACATAGCTGGCCCATTCCCAGAAGGACCAGGAAAGGTTAAGTTTTTAATAGTCACTATGGATTATTTCACAAAGTGGATAGAAGCGAAAGCCGTGGCGACAATCACGGGAAATCGGGTGAAAAAATTTGTATGGGACAATATTGTATGCCGCTTCGGTCTCACAGGAGAAATAATCTTAGATAACAGTAAACAGTTCAGCGACAACCCATTCAAGAATTGGTGTGACAAATTAAATATCACTCAGCGTTTCGCCTCAGTAAAGCACCCGCAGTCCAATGGACTTGTAGAAGAAGGGGCAAACAGAAGCTTGGGTGAGGGTATCAAGGCACGCTGTTGAAAGGAAACTGTACTTGGGTTAGAGGATCTTTCCCCATTGGGGGTTCTTTGGGCCCACTTCAACGTTGAGTAAGTCAAGCCATAGTGATCCCAATCCTTTCTCTTTGACCTTCGTCTTTCTCGAAGATGTCATCATACTCGGGGGAAATCGAGATGCCTTCATACCCGCAACTGCCGGGCTGTTGACGCTGTGCATATTGATGATGTGCTTCGATATTTTGGATTTACTAGAAGAGGTAAGAGGAATCGCGCAAACTTTTCTGTGAAGCCAAGGCTAAAAGAAAAATGACAAAATATTACAACGCAAGTCACGATGTGGCCGGAGAGAAACTTGGCCCAAAATGGGAAGGACCTTATGAGGTCACGGAAGCACTTGGAGATGGAGCATACAAATTGAGATCCATGGATGGCGCGGTCCTTCCGCGGACATAGAACATTGCCAATCTTAAGAAATGTTACCTTTAAGCTACGATATGGATAAGTCTATTTTTTTTAATTTGATTTCTTGTTTAGGGCCTTTAATAAAATCCATGTATTGTACATTTTCCTTTGAAGTTATTAATAAATTCCGCGGGTCTATCTAACCCTGCGCCTTCTTTATATGAAATTTTTCCAAACAAATCTTTCTTTAATATCAATTACTTGTTCCGTATAATGAATAATCAACTTAATGAATGTCTTTGGATATTTCAAAGGATAAGCACCTTAATAATTGCTTGCCGTGTAAGAGGGTTGTAACCCCAACGGCCACGGATTCTGTATCCTTATGCTACGTGCACCTAAGACGTAGAGACACATAAGAGTGGATCCACGGAGCAATGTATGACCTACAAGTACAAATTGTAAACAGTGGATGGTGCATTACAAAAAATTGTTAACATGCATTGTTATTTACGGACATCCGTGTATATATATTACTAGCCAAAAAGTGTCTAAGTACCATAGGCGGTACTATGGCCACTCCGAATTAAACATAGGAGGTAAAGACTTAGACCTAATCAACCTCAGAGAAACCTTGCCTTTAGACCCTTCTGTATGTGTGGTGGCATCCGTGAGCAAAATGGCAAGACCTTGAGGAGCAGCGGTCGGAACTGATACAGCAACACCATCAGACCTGCTATGGTGTATTCAGACAACCAACTTTGTGTTGTGCGGCACACACTATGCATTTCTTTTTCTTCTACGCTCCGACTTTATTTTGCCAGGAATGGCTTACTCCAACGATATCTATTCTTTTACGGCCTAAGGTCTTTGAGATCGTAATACTCGGGTTTTTAGGAAGATTTAGTTCGGGATGAGCAAGCGAGAGGTTCCTTGAATCCACTAGTGGGGAACTCCTCCCTGGTATCACTCTCTAAGTGGAGAGAGGCCATTATTAAATCAATGGGGTTATCCTTTAACCTCTCTAGTTAGTCTACTATAAGGTATTTCAGGTCTTTTAGGTCTTGGAGGGCTTTGACAAACTTGTCATTGGCTTCTGGGTCATAGGCCTCAACATCCCTAGATCACGACCAACTTTCCTGTGCTCTATGCCATATTGCAGGCCTTCGCTCATACCCTTGGCAAGCCCTGCAGACATAACATCAGCAAACACCTGCCTTATTTCTAGAGACTCGGCGCACTTCAGAACGGCAAGGCGCAGGCCGTGCCCAATAAGTCAGTGGCGACCCGCGATCGCCGTCAACATGTGTGGATACAACTCTTCGTCAAAATATATGCTTAGCTTGTCCAGATGAGCATCCATCTCTACACACCGCTACTCAACCTTATCATCCTCATACCTCTTGAATTCTTCGAAGGTGGCCTTTATTCGCTCCTCGCTTGTGATTTGAGCTTGAAGAGAAGACACTTGTTGGGACAACTGTGTATTATTTACTTGGAGATTTGATTAATACTTGGCTACGATTAGGCTCTATAACTCCTCGGGCTTTTTTACATTCTTAGCCTCTGACTGGATATCCTTCTTCATATCATCCTAGGACTTCTTAAGGGCCCTCCAGTTTTTCGTTTGATTACGGAGACCCTGTACTTCTATATCCGTAGATTTAAGGGAGTGGATCTCCTGATCAAGTTTCTTTATCTCCTCCCCCTTGCCTGGATTCTTTGATCCCGCGTGCCTACCTTTTCCGTAGCTCTCTTTAGTAGTCGGACCTATTGCTCGAACCTTAGCCTAAGCTGGGAATCCATACCCACCTGCCGCGCTAAACTCATGTTATATTGGTTAAAAAAATCCTTATTTCGCAAAGGCGCGCTTCGAAATGATAACAGGCGGCACTATATGAGTCCACCACGTCCCCCCCCCCTTGATACATCCGGACTTCCAAACGCGGCAACTATTGGTCACGCCCCATCCTGGCTGATATATACCGCTGGACGACCCTGTAAAGGATGTAAAAGAGGTAGACTTCTCAGAGTCTGGGTCACCCGCAACGGTCGCTCCCTTGGAAGACCTGGATTGATATGATTTGTTAGCATACCTAAAAAAGGATCACAGAAGGGATTGCTTCGCATATGACAAGGGGTCCGGGTCACTCACATCAGCAGGAGTCTCCTGCATAGTTGGTGCGGATAAGGTGGAGCCCGTATCTAGCCTTGTTGATCTCTCCCCAATGGTACTCTGTGTTGGGCGGAAGGCAGCATGGTCTTTCCTAAGCACTTTGGGAGGTGCATTCGCATCTGTCCCATCGCCCCCCTTCTCATGGCGCTTTTTTACTACATGCTGGTCCTATGTCGGCAACCGCCCTTTCTCATGGCATTTCTTCTTGGTGTAACCTCGGTTGGCATGTTTTCTTGTGGATGGACTTCAGGGGCAACAGTCTCCTGGCCTTGGTTTTCTGTTCCGTCACTTTTAGTGATTTGGAAGGGCGAATCCTCATTGGAAAAATCCAGGGGCGACTTCTCCACGATGGACAGTATCCCTGAAGAACTGGACAGCCCGGTAGCGTCTTCCATGGCTATCACGCGAGTGGCGGTGGCAATCAATAGGGGTGCCTCATGGGCAGTACGAGGACGGGTTCCCGTCTTAACCTTCGTCGGATTTGGGGCGCTGATCAGGTTAAACAAATCCATTTCTGCATCATCACAAGCAATAAAATTTGTTAGTTTATTTTTCAAGCACATACAAGGGGTAAAAGGTTGTTTACAAATACCCACTCCGGTCATCGTTGTAAGGTACGTTGGGGTATACTATCACAAGAAAGTATTTCCGGCTCAACCCTACTAAGCACAATACAAAGCCTCAGGTTGTTTTTGGATAGGAGTGCGGCGTGTGTTTAATACCACCACATCCTCCGGGGAGTAGGAACCCGCTACCGGCATCTCATCCTTCGGAGCACTTACACGCCAATCCACCACGGTGGGGAACACTTCTCAGTTCTACCAAAAAAATCGGTTATTCCAATTCTTTAAGGAATCTAGGGGTTTCGTGTAACACTGTGGGGTGTTCTTTGCCAGTCGCTTGCTAAATGACATCCATCCCGAATTAAACGAGGGAATATAAAAAACACGAAATAAATTGAGCGAAGGAGTTATGTGGAGGAGTATGACGTTGATTTCGAAATGACTAACTTTGGCTGCACCTATTATGGATAGTTGTGACAAATAAATTTGATAGTGGCTAAGTATATCAAAGAGAAATTCTGATATGGGGAGCCAAAAGTTGGCAAACTCAAAAAACCTGGTGTAAACGTCAACCTTACCTCTGGAAAATTCTCGATCTCGGGTCCCTCTGGGACTAGGCTAATTCGGATGTAACTCTCTGCTATTCCATTTACTTGGAGGTAAATTCTAATAGATATTCGGAGGAGACGGTTGATACGGCGGTTTTGAGTTGTATTGTGTCCCTACCTATTTTTTAAATAAGTTTTATAAAGTGGTGGGATGTACTAACCTGGCGTAGGAAGATTCCGTGGGAAAGAGTAACAAGTACGGCTGTGTGTGTAAAAATGGAGGTTTGATTTAAAAACTGTGTAAACATGAATAGTCGTCGTTGGTTCCATTTATACGATATCCTCGACAGGCGTGCACAGTTGGATGATCGACACGTATCCCACTTAGCTTTTGATGGCTCAGATCGGATGGTAGGTGAAATGGTTATGGGCCCACCTATCCCATCTCCGCCGTTTTCGCCGTTTCTAAGTAAATGGGCCCTCATATTCGGCTACAGAACTCACTTTACAGTTTCGAGGAGTATGCATCCCAAGGATGGTTCGAGATATTTGAAGTCTAGGAACCGTGACTGAGGTTCCGGCCACGGCCACATCTCCTAGACTGGGGGGACATGATGATGTATAGTATGGAATAACCCAAATCCACCCAACCAAAAATAAATGTTATCGACCCGGGGGGGGGAAACCCACACATACTATTATGGGCTTGTTGGACTGAATTGGCCTCCAGCTGCGTAGTACGGTCCTCGGCTGGTTAGGCTGCGGGTCGCGGCTACTAAAACACCGTCGGGAATGCGAGGTGTGACGCTTTAAATTATTCTCATTAAGGATAAATCTAATTAAATACAGAAGATATTTTACTTATTTAAAGGATTCAGTGATTTAATGTCAAATCCTAATATCAGGCCGTATTGAGGCCGGAAAATACGGAAACCCTAAAGGGTATTCACTCTATAAAAGGAACGTAATTATCATTGGTACATGTATCTCAAAAACCCTAATTACATTCGATTACTCCCTCAAGATCATCTATTTACTCTCACGCCGGAGTCCAATCGTGGGATCCGCTCCCACGATAAGGTTAATGGTGTTTATTTCCTTGTGCAGGGTCCTTCAACAAATTCACTTGCTACAAGAACGAGGTACTCTACACCCGAATATCAGCCTATTCGGATCAAACTAGACCCAACCTAACTTTTGTATCAACTGTTTACATTATTCTGAAGCAAATTTAACATGCACCATCTTTAACTCAATTTTGGCCAGCTATGCTAACAAGACGTTAGGAAGTTAGCATATTTGCTAACTTGCTAACGTCTAGTTAGCATAGTAAATACAGTTAGCATGTGCTATCTACAAATTAGTTATTGATAGTGAATTACTAAATTATATAAATTGTTATTTCACAATAATGGGGAACTTTTATGCAATACACAAGGTTTAGGTTATAAAATAACAACTTATGTACCTTTTTTATGTGTTAATCTGGTATGCAGGCTAAAACTGTTACAAGAAAGCGAGCCAGTTTTTATTCAGCATACCGAATCGGTACATTAAAAAAGCATGTTGCTATTTTATGATCAAAACCTTAGAACATGTATATGAATTATGAGAAACTTCTTCCTGTTTAATAGTCTTACTTACCAAATTCTAGCAAGTAAAAAAATTGTTGGCTTACAAGAAAAGAGATTGGCCATAAACTGTTTTTGTTGGTGCATCATCACAGTCTAAGTCAAAAGTATCAAGATCATCAGTCTGGAAAGCAACATTGATTGGCAAAGTAGTATGTGTATCTGGGCCTAAAGCAACTCCTGGATTTGCTAGAATACAAGCTGCTCCTCATCCAACACAACCCCTGATTCCTCTGCCTGCACTAGCTGCATCTTCTCCTTGAACCACTCGAAATTCCTTGGCCTCTTTAGCTAAGTGCACTACCTTGCCATGTGTCCTTCACCCCAATTATTGTAACACTTGATCACCTTTGTCTGATTTGCTGCATTAATACCCACACTTCTGTTACCCCCTGTGCTAGTAGCATTACCCCTTGCTCTATTGCCTATAAAACTCTGACTCTGTCTCTTTTGAACGTTCTGCACAGTGACCCTGCCGTCCTGAATAGTTTCTTGGGTCCTTAAATTGGAAGAGGTTCTAAGTTGGTTCTTAGTTGTTGGTTGTTAGTTGGTGGATATCGTGAGGCAAATGCGTGAAAGCCATAGCCTTGTTAAAACTTTCAATGGGATCATCATTGGGTAGAAATGATGGTATAGCTAGACCTAAGTCAAGTTGTAGAAACACTATGGGTGCTTGTTGCGGAATGGTTGGTGCTTGATACGATTGTTGATGAATCACTAGTGGTTGATGAATTACCAATGCATGATAGGATTGCTGAGGAACGGGTGTATCAAAATACTGTGGTTGTTGATGAGAAGTGTAGAATTATTGAGCTATTGGTAAGAGTTGTTGATGATACTGAGACTGAGATTAATTATACTAAGGTTGATGGTTGTTGTAGTATGAAGGTGTATGATGATAGTTAGCAACCAAGGTAAGAGGATCTAGAAATCTTTCACGCATCAGACGAACTTCATTGGCATGGGCCTTGTGTTGCTTGAGATATGCATATAGCTGATCGAAGTTTGATTCTTGCATATCTCTTGCTAACTTAACATCAGTCATAAATTTGGTCCATTCGGGTTGAAGGTTATTCACAAACTTTGTATTCACTTAGAGTTTCTTCATGGTCATCCAAATTGTGTTCATATCATTGATCAGCTGAGCAAACCTCAAGTAATACGCATTGTTAATACAAATAATGTCCAAAAACGTTATTTATATTTTTCAAACTCTCAATGTTTTGATAATAACAAAATGTGAAAACTTTTACGATAAAATTAAACGTTTATAAATTACTAATCATAAAATTCTATTTTTATGATTAATCACTTAAGGTATGGATAAACAAATCATTAAACATGATTAGTGATCAAGAAAATAATTTTTTCTTGAATCTTATACTTCCACAAAAATGTTTTTATAAAAATATAAAAACAAATTATTTATTAATTAAAAGAAATGTTTTATTAAAAACATAAAATTTGAATTTCAAATTTTCCCCCAAAATGGAAGGTTCCATAATAGATACAACCTTCACCACAAAAGGACAAAAAAGGGAGCGGAGTCTAGTGGCGGCCCCCTTATATATAAGGGGCCGCCGGGACCGCCACCAGCAACGGCTACTTTTTTGTCCCCTATAAATACTGGGCCACCCATTTCAAAATCAGACTTCCTCTTGCCAAAAATTCTATCAGATCTAGTTTTCTCTCTTCTTCCTTTCTTTCTAAAACACATATCTTGATCACTAACATACCTTGATTTTGTTTCAAGTGATTAATTCTTTCTTCCTCCCTTCTTCACCTTCTAATCAAGTGCAAGAGAAGAACAATCGTATTCTTCTACATACGAATTGTTATCAAGTGATCTTTCTCTCTTCTCTTCTTCAAGATCACAAACATTCATTAGATTTATTTTGTGTTGTTGTATTAATTGGATCAAGTGTTGATCTAAGTGTGTAGATTGTATATTGGTGTGATTTGGATTGTGTGTCAATCCAAGAGTGTAGATCTTGTGAGTGTTTGAAGACTTATTGAAGTCTTAGATTGGTTCTAGCTAAGATTAGGACTCGACATCTAGTTTAGTGTCGGAAAAGAAAGTAAGTGACGTGTAAACGGTTTTCTCTGCCTAAAGGGAAATTGTAACGCCCCTCTCCGAGAAGGAGGCCGAAACATCATAATCATGGTGTCATATCAAAGCACAATAAAGGCATACAA
>BQNB010202957.1:0-10798 GCA_026074375.1 Tanacetum coccineum
TTTCAGCTTATTTAGGGAATTTCATAAAACGTTTCTTTTATTAAAAGTGTTTATTTTCAGCTTTTCTACAACTTTGTTTTTTAAAGTTTTTCTAAAAAAAGGGGGGGAAGATGGAAATCGGGGGTGAGCAAGGCTCGAACCCCCGACCTCAACATCCTCACCCTTTATAAACGCCTCACAACACACACTCACTACCAACGTGCCCTGGGGTCTTTTTCGTTATAGATTCACAACATTTATTATTTGTATACATTTTTAGCTTTTTAGTTCAATAAGCTGTTTAAGCTTATTTCGTAGCTTATTCGTTAAGCTGTGACCACAAGCTTATTTTTCCTAGGTCCCTCTTAGTTCAAGCTACTTTCTATAATTTTTTCAGAATTTTTATATTTAGTTTAGTATTTTTAAACATTTATTTTTATTAAAAACTTTAAAAATTCATAAAAAATAGAAAAATAATCAAAAAAATATAATTATTTTTTAGAAAATTTTCTTTTATCATATAGTTTCTAGGAAAAATAGTTTTGCTTTCGTAGGGTTAAAATTGCAAAATTTTGATTTTTAAAGAACGTGATTCGTTTCCGTTCTCGTTTTTTAAGCTCATTTCAACTCCGTTTTCGTTCTAGTTTTCTTTAAACTTACTTTTTAGTCAATTAGAGTATATTAAAAGTAAAAAAATTCATGTTAGGTTTAATTTTGGAAATTTAGGGTTTTTAATCACCATTTAGGGTTCCCGTTTTGCGTTTTTAGTTAAAGTTTAATTTCCCGTTATTAAAGTTAGGTTTAATTGTCCTTTAATTTGCTTACTTTTAGGATTTTAGAAAACAAATCATCTCTGAACCAATTCAAATCATTGTCCAAACAACAAACGTGGTCTCAATTTCATAAATCTTCGAGGAATACGACCCGGGAATCATACTTCCCGGTAAATATACGTAGTATTATATATTTGTGAGAATTTTCCTTACTTCCTTTGTCCTCAAGGGTAGTTTGGTAATTTTCTATACTTATATCATTATACGTGTATAAAACTGCTGCAATCAATGACATACGTTCAATTATTTGTATAAATGTTATAAATATTCATATTTATTAAATCGTGGTTTAACTTGTTATAATATCCGATAAATATATAACTCGTCCGATACGTTAAGTGGTTATTAAAATCACCTTTGTTCATGAAATACCCTTAGGTTTTCTATATTTACAAAAACAGTCCCTATGTTTATGAAATATAATATTTACATTCTAAACCCCTAGGTTTCCATAATTACACCTTTAGTCCTTTAACTTTACAACAATTACACTTTAGGTCCTTATATGTTCTCAAAACAGTCCTTTAAGTTCCAGAAGTGACAAAATAGTCCTTAAAACTTTATAAAACCAGTTTTGACAGTTTTAACCCTTAAGTTTAAAATTTGCCACTTTTAGCCCCCTTTAACTTGTAAAAAATCGTATTTTAAACCCAATTAAGATCTAACAAGTGACAATAGGTTTTATTAACTCCAATAAGCTACATAAGCTGTTGGCAGCTTATAAATAAGCTCGGATGAGCTTATTTAGGCTTATTGGGCCTATTGGACTCGTTAAAGTCCATTAAGCTAATGAATGGTCCATTTAAGATTCCAAAAGTACATAAGCACTCATTTGGCTTATATAAGCTTATGTGAAACTGTTTGGATGAAAAATAAGCTCGAGTGAGCTTATTTGAGCTTACCAGGCTTGTTACCCCAATAACCTTAACCCGAAATGTTTTTAAAAGTACGTTAGGGTTTCAATACATGATTTAACCTATTTTCTATCCTTAATAAGCACTTAAAGGATTCTGTTTAAGCTGACTTTATCTTGTGGCTTATTCAATAAGCCATTAAGCTCGTTAATGGGCTTTCGGGTCCATTAAGAGCTCGATAAGGGTTATTTATATTTTTTCTAGGTTCATAATAATGTTACTGAACTGCATAAGCTCACAAATAAGCTGTCCTAGCTTATTTGTGGCTTATGGGCTTTCGTTGGCCACGGAAATGGGCTACCAAGCCCGTTAAGGGTCCGGTTTGGTTTACCTTTTATGTTAGGGTACCTATAAGTTTAATAAGCACACTAGGCCTCTCCATAAGCTCGAGGGTGCTTATTAATAAGTTGTGGGCCCAAAATGTTAGCTTGTTAGGCCTATTTGGTTCGTACGTGGGCTAGTAGGCCCATTAAGAGCTCGATAAGGGTTATTTATATTCAAACTAGTTTGATTTAGGTCCATTAGTTTTTATAGGTTCATAATAAGCTTACTGAACTGCATAAACTCACAAATAAGATGTCCTAGCTTATTTGTGGCTTATGGGTTTTCATTGGTCACAGAAATGGGCTACCAAGCCTATTAAAGGTCCGGTTTGGTTTACCTTTTATGTTAGGGTTCCTATAAGTTTAATAAGCACACTAGGCCTCTCCATAAGCTCAAGGGTGCTTATTAATAAGTTGTGGGCCCAAAATGTTGGCTTGTTGGGCCTGTTTGGTTCGTATGTGGGCTAGTGGGCCCATTAAGAGCTCGATAAGGGTTATTTATATTCAAACTAGTTCAATTTAGGTCCATTAGTTTTTCTAGGTTCATAATAAGCTTACTGAACTGTATAAGCTCACAAATAAGATGTCCTAGATTATTTGTGGCTTATGGGCTTTCGTTGGTCACGGAAATGGGCTACCAAGCCCGTTAAGGGTCCGGTTTGGTTTACCTTTTATGTTAGGGTTCCTATAAGTTTAATAAGCACACTAGGCCTCTCCATAAGCTCGAGGGTGCTTATTAATAAGCTGTGGGCCCACAAGGTTGGCTTGTTGGGCCTGTTTGGTTCGTACGTGGGCTAGTGGGCCTTATAGGCCCATTAAGGGTTTCTTTTCATGCATGTCTTTCTATTCATGGGTTCAATAAGTCATTAGCCCATCAATAAGCTCGAATGAGCTTAATAGTGAGCTACGGGTCCCCACTAACGGGCTGTTGGGCCCATTAACGTCCGTTAATGGACTGTTTGGCCCAACAAGGCCCATTAGTAGTCCATTCATCCTCCTAGCAATATATATGGTTTGGTAATAGTTCTAGTAGCCAAACTAAGTTTGTTTAGCTTATATAAGGGTCGTGTTCATCACATGCATGCGTTAAATAAGGTCGTACGCTCCTCCCCAAGCCTCGCCATTATGATTTCAAGAAAAGTTTACGTATAGATTTTGTGAAATTCGTTTGTAAGAGTTATTGTTCACGTTGGTGTTCACATTTGCATCTAAACGAACACGTTTAAGCTCTTGCTTGTCATTAAATCTCATTACATACGTTTATTGTATTCTAGCACCACACAAGGTCAAATATATGTATATATATGTACGTGTGTCACGCATGGGTTGAACCATGCGTGTTCACGCCCATGTAAATTTGCTAATCACATATTAACGTGACCTACACGACTAGACATCAAGTAAAAATTATAATACGAAGTGTATAAGCTTGAACGTGACTTACAAAGAGTCCTAGTGATTGGTTCGAGTGTATGCGAGTAGTATGGCAACCCAAATGTGTTTTACACGATCGAATAACCAAACCTAGCTTCAAAGCTCATACAAATACCCAACCTTGGCTCGTGGTTCTTCTTATGACCTTGTATGAAAAGCCCTAGTGTTATTTGTTGGTTCGAATGAGGTTATGAAAGTGTTTGTTTGCGTCTTATGACCCGAGACAAGAGAGAAGTAATATGGTTTACTTGTTTGAGTGTTTGTGAGTTGTAAGAAGTGTTTAAGGTAAATGTGAGTGAGTATATATAGGCATGAGAACTAGTTACATCTCCTAGTCTCACAAACAAAACCAAATCGTGCCCTATATTAGTGGTTTTGAGGATTTTAGTTACTCTCTAATGGTTTTGATAATACCTTACTAGTACAATCCTTAATTACCATATATTTGTACAAGATTTACCTAGGATTTGACAAGATTTCATGGTTTGTGTATACATATATGTTGCCGCGGGTACCAATAGAGAAAGAGAGCAAAAAGGTTATTATCCATTATCCATTGTGTATTAGCTTATCTAGGGACATTAAGTACAAGCTTAATCAAACCTTGATTAGCAAATACTAGTATAAGATTTTTAGGGATTATCTAAGTGCTATATGTATGGGGACTGTAGTACAAAGAACAAGGGAAGTTTTTGAGATCTTGCTAGGATTATACAAGTACAAGGTTTAATTACCTTAAGATGTACATGTACTTAGGAGGTTTTAAGGATTTAGCACATGTGACAAAAAGTTTATGGGTTTCATTTGCCAATAATCGGCCAACATGGGTTATTAACACAAAATATAATAAATTTTGTGTTTAGGGATTAAAAGTGGGTATTGGTTTGAAGTCTAGTGTAAGTCTAGAGGTATTGCCGGGGTGTGGCTAAAGTATTTTATGGAAATGTAAGCCCTTTTACGTGACCAATAAAAATAAAATACGCAAATTTAATAATTATCTTCTTAATTATTATATAACACTTGTTTGACGTAAACCTTTATTTATTTGGTGACCGTTTACGTTAAATGATTATTTCTTGTCTACGCGATTTAGCTTAAAAGTTAAATTAAAAGTGAACGCGTATCGGACTAAAATAAATAGTGACGAATAATAGAAGTCGTAAAATGACCTGAAATTAAGAAATGTTACACTGTCAACAGATCGTGTAACTGGTATTATATGTCATGTGTTGAGTGTACGAGAACGGTCAACGATGATAGTGGACTGTAGAAGTGCATGGATCATGGGCCCCAACCAGAACCCAACTACAAGTAACCTCTTAACAAACGACATATCATATAGAGCAAAAAAACTAACACTAATAATTTTAATATTAGCGCTAAATATAAAAGTACAGCTTCCAAGCCTTTGATTCGGATGAAACCGCTACAGCGGTCTTCACTTTCTTCACCCTTGTTGCTGATGCTATAACTATGTGTGAATATTCAAAATTGGTTCAGAAGCTCAGAATAATCGATCCCCAGCAGATCCCACTTGAAATAGTGGCAGTCGAAGGGAAGAAACACACGTTTCGATTTAATTTCAGTACATCAAGCAAAATAGGAGCGGTTGATTTCACTCTTGATGACGTGTTAGATGAAGCTGACGATGATGGTGAAACATTCAAAATGGCAAAAGACTTCACAGGTTTGTACCATTATGCTCATGTTTGCGTCTTTAAAACAAATGTAATCGTTCGCTATTTGTTACCGAATGTTAATTATTCCATTGTGTTAGGCATGCCACCATTGTTAGAATCACCAAAGCTCGGAGATGCAGGAATGACAATGCTCATGGGTGAAACCGAGACCAGACATGCGAAGCGGTTTATTTTGTAAAGTTGGCAATTGATGAAAAAACCAAGAAAGTGTAGTAATGTAACATCGGTCACTTTTCTAATCATTTTGCATTGCTGGGTTTTTGTAACGATGTGATGCTATTGCGATCGGATATTTTCTTTTTGGGTGTGGAACAATTGTGTGGATCTTGGGGTTAAAGATGTATGTGATGACGATGATCCTACTTTCCATCTTAGGTATTAATAGTGTTTCTTCTGGATTGTAAAGATCATAAAACCGTGTCATTTTATGTTTCTATTGCTTAGGCCTTTTGTATTGGATTCTATTGGTGATTTTACATATAAAACACATTAATACATATATAAAGAATGCAGCGGAAAAAGTCACCAATATGGATCCGTATGTTTTATATAATTAAACAATAACGAACACATTTATTGTACCTCTTGTCACATGATCAGTTGATTATAATGGAGCTTATCAATGAACAACAATTCCCCTTTTGAGTCCTTTGAAACTCATGAAACTCTGAGAGCAGTAATCAAAGTAGATTGCCTCTATGTTTATCCACACTACACGTCCTCGTGTATCACCGAATGCTAATTCCTATATCCCACAAACTCACCTTGCACATCCATCTTGTCAAGTTGAATACAAAAACCCCAAAAGGGTTTATGTTTTTAGCTGTGATATTAGAGAGGATATAGGGAGAGATTTGTTTTATTTTGTTTCCAAGTTATAAGATTAGGATGAATCCTAATCCTATAATAATTAATGTTAATTACACTTAACCCCTAAGACTTTTTCCTTCTTCTATTCTCTTCCTAGTGGCCGACCTATAAGGACCCTAAATGGGCTTGTCATTTGCTTTCGTCCAACTGAATTATTAAGTCCATTTACCTATATTATATTAGGCGTGCGAATGAAGTCGTTTTGCCATTAATATGGCCTTAATGAGATCGTTTTGTGTTGTGCCGTGTCATTTTGGTGTTGTTGGGTGTTTGTTAAGCTATTTTTTGGGGTTTTGGGTTGTTATTTCCTGGCCCTTTTCCTTACAAACTATGCACTAGCTATGAAAATGTATTTGGTACTCTTCTTTGCACCATTTATAAAGTGTATTGAATACTCTTCGTTGGTGCTTCACATATGACCAGTCATCTCTTCTCTCTCCAAATATTCAGATAGTGGTTAGTAGTGGTGATGATTTGGTGGTTTTGTGATTTCATATATCTTGCTAAAAGTGTTTATTCCATATTTAACGGATTTAGGGTACTGTAAGTTCGATTTTGTTTTAGTTGTGTAAGTTTTAGGAAATGTTGTATCGCATGCAATGTTTCGAAGTACATTTATCTATTTTTAACATTCTTTTGTTTAATTTGAGCAGGTTTTAGGCTGCGATGGTGGTAATTGTCTTGGCAGCTGTATTGTTGGTTGTGTTTCACAGAGGTAAGTTTGTTGATGTTGTTGTTGTTCGTTTCTGTAAGTATGATTATATTTTAGGCTTATATGGTTTTGGAAAATGGTGTATTGCATGTGGTGTTTGAAAGTGAGTTTTTTCTTTTTTATAGCTGATTTGTTAAAATTCTTATATATTCAAGCGACGATTTAGGTTCTAGGACGTTTATTAAGGCTTTGTTTGCTGCCATTCCTGATCTGTGTAAGTTTTAGCATGTTTTAACTGTATAAGATTTTGTATAGGGTGTGTTGCATGTCTTAAGTGTGTTTCTATGATTGTTTCTTTATGCATGTGTATTTGTGTTTGTTTAAGCTTGCTGCAATGTTTTGGTTTTCATATTTGAAGCTTCATATGTGTGTATAATATTTGATTTTTAAGTTGTGTATAAGGTGAGCCACTGTTGCATGATTTTATTGGCTATATAAGTAATGGTTATGGTTGCTGGTTTGATATGTGCCATTAATTAAAACAGGAAACAGATTTTGCAATTTAAAAATGGTTTATGTTTTGTGAGCATTATTGATGCCATGTTTTTTTGTCGTTGTTGATTATTGTGAGTGTGATTACGTTTTAAGCTTCACGATGCGTATATACATTCTGGTCATAGCTCGCCTCTGATATGTGGTCAAATGATTTATAGTCATAACATTGGTTTTGTAAGTGCCATTGATTAGAAAATGGACAAAATTTTTGGTTTATTGATTCTGTTGTGTTATTGTAAAAAGTTGGTTCGAAAAGATAACATGATCCGTATAATTTATAGTCATTGATGGTCATTTCAGAAATGGTATTTGTAAAAACTGAAACGGATTATATGTTTTAGAGTCTGATGTGTTTGCAATAAATATAATTTTCTTTTGGTTTTGTCGGTAACTATTTTAGAGTGTATAAGACGGCCTTTAAACGACGGTATATGAATCATCTTTATTGCTTAATGTCTTTCAATTTAACTTTTTCATCATCTTTGCATTTCTTATATCTCAGTTGATGTTTTCTTCTCAGGCGGTGTTGTTAGCATCACAATTATTAGCATGAAAAAGGTGGGAAACAAAAGACGAGTAACTATGGTGAGCAGATTTTGAATATTTTTTTCCAATGCATATTTCAGATGATGAAAAAGCCTAAATTGTTTGTTAAAAAAAGGCCTAAATTGTTGATACATCACAATTACCTAAAGATAGATGATGAATAAAAGACGAAAATAATTAGGACTAAGGGGTCTTCACTAATAAACATTGCACTAGAACTTGATCATTGATAATTTAGGAGATTAGCACACCTTCATCTCTTGATCTTCTTTTCACCAGAACCAAGTCTATTTGTAATTATCTTTTATTTTATTTTATTTATTTTATTTTCTGTTTATTATATTGGAATTACTAAAAATATAATCGGCGGATTTAAAACGTATGTGACAACCTTTAAAAACTACTAGACATTTAGGATCTTCGCTCCCTACCAACGACCCGGTCTAGCCAACTCGCTATATTACACAGACCGAGTACACTGCTCGTAAGTATTAAGTGGTTGTCTAAAGGATTCGGTATACTATAAGTTTAAAGCTTCGATCACACACATCAATATGGAAACTGAATTTGTACAATCAATGTTTAACTCAAATATTTTTGTCATTGTTTTGCTCAAAGCATTTACATATTAAGACCTTATGACATTTGAAAGATTTTTGTCCTTATTTTTTATAGTCAAACCCGCTTGATGTATCACATGTTGTAACAACCCGAGTTTCACAACGCGTATGACGATCGCGAGTTCGACGTCATAATTATTATTTTATAAAATCGTGTGAGCGAATGTCGACATTTAAAATTTTATTTGTCGTAAATAATTATTTTCGTATTTTATTACGAACGGAAATTTAAAATATTTATTTTTAACGTTTCGCGAGTCGACATTTGACCGCATGTTCGTTAATCGTTTTAAGCATCGTAAAAATTTTCGACGCATCTCGTTACTATTTTAAAGATCGTAAATATATTATTTTTATAAATGTCGTCATTCTGTTCCTTGTCTTTAGCCGGATTCGTATTTTAAAATATACACATTTTATTAAATGTTTTAAACCAAGAAAAATGTGTCGGAAAATAAAAGAATTACGAAAATATAATCCCGAGCGCGAGGTGTCGGGTGTATGTCTAGATAAAAACTCCTGTGTCAAAAATCTAAAGTAACGAGGAGGGAAGGGCTATTCTTGCCAATAGCCCAAACTAGTGCAAGTATAAATATAAATCTTACTTCACTTTTCCATTAAAAAAACACACACACCACTCTCTTTTCTCTCCTCTCACGTCCGGCCGACCACCACCACCAGTCGTCGAAAAATTCACATGCATTACGATCCGAATATATATTCTTGGTCCTCACATCGATATGAACATATCCCACTAAAATTATTACACATGCAATGGATATTTTGAAAGTTAGAGCTCGGTTTCGATTCAAGTATTTTTGAGTTAATAAGAGGTGTAGAAGGGTAAGATCATTGTGTCTTGAAGCATGGTCAAATTGGAGTGTTTGGTTTCGGGTTTGTGTTTTGTCCGAGTTCACGGCTAAGACAAAAGGGGGGGACAAGGCGAGTCCATTTCGTGTTCGATCATGCTAGTTATAGCTTTGTAAGTATTTTAATATTTGTAATTTTTTTGTTTCCGCGATTTGATTATTGATATTTGCGTGTGATGAAATCCGATTATGCTTGCGTCGAATAGGCTAGATGATGATATTGGGTGATTGAGAAAATGGTTTTTAGATGTGTTTTATAACATATAAATTCGGACAGAAAGTTTAGCACGCAAAACGAGGTTCGAAAATTAATAAAATCTGATTTTTGATGTTGAAATATGATAGAGTTCGTCCTAATGTACGTTTCGGTAATTCGAACGTCCCATAACTCCTTATAACGAAGAAGTTACGGTGAAAACAAGTTTTGAAAAACTTATAAATTTCAAACAGCACTTTGGTAATTTATACATGCTGATCTGATTTTCGACAGCCATTTTAGGCACTTTCGAGTCCGTTTCGGCCTTTCGGCGAAACACGAAAGTTGTCCGGAATGATGTTTTCTATAAAATCTCTTTTTGGTCAAAGTCACGAAAACGTGATATAGCGGGTCAAAACCGATGGTCAAACTGATGCGTTTTTATTAAAAATATAAGTTACAACAGATTCTTGCAGGGGCATTTTCGTCCTTTTCCGTCGAGTTTTGGGTCTCGGCTAAAACTAAAAAGTTGTCCGGAATATCGTTTCGCATAAAATCTCTTTTTACTCCGAATCGTGAAAATGTGATTTAGAGGGCTGTTTGGCGCGAGTCAGATTTGGGTAAAAATAAATATAAGTATAAGAGTCAAATGTTGACTTTAAAAAGTCAACATGTCATATAAGACTTATATAATTGTTAACTAAGTGCATGGATATAAATAAAATGATAAGTATTAAAAATATATACTTAGATATACCATATATATGATTTTGTTGATACGATGTACGCATCGTTGACTATACTTTTCGGAATAGTAATCGAGCGACATAAATTATAGGTCGTGATCGTGTTCATTGATTTTTCGTGAATTGTTTCGGTTATTTGATCTTCGGCTTCGACCAAGGTGAGTTCATAGCCTCGCTTTTAAAGTTTTCAATGTTTTTAACTTCGTAAGGGGGATATATTGCTTGTTTTGTGAAATTGAACGAAAATTGTTTTTTTTGAATCAGTGATAGAGAGAGATTGGCTAATAGGTGTTAAAGAAAGATTGGTTATTAATATGGAATTGTAACTGATTGTAGAAGAGTGTAGAAGAAGAATGAATCAATTAATGATAGGTTTTGAATGCGTTTTGAATATTATAATGTTAATTGAAACCGATTATTAATATGAAATTGAAACTGATTGTAGAAGAGTGTAGAAGAAGAATCAATTAATGCGTTTTGGTGTAACTGATTGTAACAAAATTTAACTTTCTTAGCCTTTTTTCCTAACGATAGTATTCAAAGCAAAAAACATTAATGGTT